>PVHY01003687.1:0-104205 GCA_004024945.1 Uropsilus gracilis | reverse complement strand
CATTTCCCTAATTATTAGTGAGGTGGAGCATTTTTTCATATGTCTATTAGCCATCTGTATCTCCTCTTTGGTGAAGTGTCTTTTTAGTTCTTCTCCCCATTTTTTGATTGGGTTTTTTGCTTTGTTTTTGTTGAGCTGTAGGAGCTCTTTGTGGATCTTTGTTATCAGACTGGCCTCCTTATTAATCTCTTCCATCTCATTTCTTCTTTTGACACACAACTCCTAACAATTCTGTGTAGAACAATATATTTTTTTCACCAACTCACCAATTATAGGGAAGAAACTAAGCTCTATACAACTGGCCAGATTTGCTTACACACTTCCAGCTTGGTGGTAGTGTGCAAATGACACTCAAATCTTTGAATAGTCAACTCCAAAGCAAGTACTGTTTCCACCTAGTTGGACTATGGATAGAAAAGTTCAAGTCTTGAGGAACTTGGGTATTTTTTTTAATCTACTGAAGCTGGTCCCATGTGGAAAGACATACAAGGTGAGGTTTCCAATCTGAAGGACACATAGTCTACCACATCTGATGTGCTTCCTCACCTATGCTTGCCAAGTTTGTACACCTGTCTAACCTCCACGCTGCCTGTCTACCCTCCAATCTTCCTGCTCAGGTCAGCTATGAGGCATCCAGAACTTCAAAGAAGTTCAATAACTTTGAAAATTATTAATATTCTACTTGGGGTTGAGTCCTTCCTTGTGGAGGTATATTGGCAATGGATGATAAGCCCATTACTTAGTAGCCCAGTCAATTAAGTTCAAGCTACATCTGGTCCCAGTTCTTCCATTAGTTTGCATTCTCCAGTGAACCTTCAGGGATGCAACTCACCCGAGTGTCACACGTGAGCTGAGGTAAGTGTCTCTAGTCTTTTACTTGGCATTTGAGGGTGGTCACTGATTTAAACCAATGCGCACTCATTAAGTTTATTGATCAATTGTGATATACATTTGGGGAAGAAAATCAAGTAGACCATAAAGGTCATCAACCACCTCTAATCCAAGACTTTCTCTCTTTGTCTTGATTCTATATAAACTATCTTCCTGTGCATGTCTTTATTAGAGTGCTGAATATGTCTGTGGAAAGTAGAGGGAAGAAAGGGTTATACTTATACCCCTCAGTGTGTATGATATGCAAATGATACAGTGACAAATTTTACCCTTCTGGTATCAAGCAATGGCGAGTGGATCAATCTGATTGGTGAGCAAACTTGTCAGGAGTTGGATAAGGTAGCTGGTTTAACCCAGTTCTGCTCATGAACCTCACGAGGCAAGGCCAACAGCGGCGATCATCTCCTTGTGTTTCTACAGCTCAAGTGATGATGTCATAGCAGCACATGTGTTTTCACTAATGTCTCACTCACTCTTGCTGCCAGATAAAGACTAAACACACTTAAAATACAGGTGAATCCAATCTCAAAAAGGTCAGGTCACTTGGCCAAAGCCACATCACTCTAATGAAACCAGCATGGCACTAAATCCCCCCAACTTCAAAGCCAATGTTCTTTCAACAGACTAGTGACTATTACCTGGAGGTTGGCTGCCTGGCGGATACCATCATAAACATGCGTGCATGCACACACACACAATTACATCAAATGCAAACGCTGCTTGTCTCATTGATGGAGGCTTAACATGAAGTACTTACATAGGGAAAGGGTTCCCCTGGCTGATTAGTGTGAGAGCTGAAATTAGAAGCCAGCTGTCCGGATCCCCAGCCCCTGCATCTTCCATACCCACCTACTTCCCACCTAGGCCAGGAGGTTCATCTTAGCTGGTTTCCTGCAGGTCTACCCCAAGGTTATTCAAACATAGTATGTCCTGCAGTGACTTATTTTCCTCATTTCGAGAGTCCCAGGCTCTGACCTGGAGACAGAGGGCCCTAGGGCTGGTGCAGCTATGGAGACTGTGGAGACCGAGATGAGCATTCTAGATCCAGCTCTTCAATTAGCTGGATGACCTGGGTCTTGTTCAGCACCTCGGGGTTCATCTCTTCTTTTGGAGGCAGGAGATCATTCATCACCCAGTGTCCAGGGTGGTCGAGGAAATCAAGGGTGGTAACGAAGGAGAAAGTGCTTGTTAAGTTGCATGGATGTGAGCCAGGACATGCTGTGGGCAACTACCCCAGCCCATCTCACAGAGGCCAGGCTCGGGAGCCCCTCAGGGGTACCTCACCCCCACCGCTGCCTTTGCGTTGCATGGGCTTCCTGCCAAGAGAGTGGTGCAGCCAGGGGAGCTGGGGGCAGGCATGAAGGGGAGAATGAATAGCCAGCCAGCCATGAGGAGGAGGATGCTGAGGCATCTTCAGCATGATTTCTCTTGGGACCTGCAGGGTACAGTCCAGCCTCCCTCCTTGTTTCTCAGCTCAAGCCCCCAAGCTCAGGCTGCTGCTGATACCACAATCTCGCTTCATCTTTTCAGAACACACATGTGCCTGTGAAGCAGCTCACTCAGTGTCTCCACTGGCAGGACAGGCAGTGTTTTGGGGAGACTGTAGAGGTGTGAGCACAGGTGGGGGTACGCTGGCTGCTGTCCTACCCTGGCTGTGCACACCACGTTCAGCACACACACCAGCAATGAAACCATCCTGCACAGACCAGCTGCGGCACCAAGGATGCCAACATTGTCCGAGCAACCTGGATGTTGGGGTCCCGCAGCCTGATCCCGGGGAGACCAGGACCTCTGGGCCTCGGGAACTGACCCTACAGACTAAGAACGGGAGACTTCTCCCTCTCATGCTCCACACACAAGCCACCCCAGATGCATCCTCCCGTCGCTGGCGAGAGTCTCACACTCATCCACTTCTCTCCACTATGGCTCCAGGGCCGACTTCTCCCTGCGTCACTGTCATTGCCTTCCAGGTGTCCCCACCATTGCTGCCTCGCTGGGAGACGCATGCCCACCTGAGACACCTGCCCTCCACGCTGCCACACTGTTGAGAGGCCAGGAGGGCTGCATTTGCTGGGACCCCTGGGGCAGAGAGTACCTACCCCCATCTTGTGGGTCACCCCCTGATGCTTCTTTGTCTTGAGCATCAGGAAATGTATATAGCCTTTTCAAAGTATTTGTCCATGTCCTTTGTCTCTAAGGGGACAGAGATATTCTGCGTTTCCATGTCTTTCTCTAAATTATTCTCCTCCACACACACACACACACATTTATCTCCCCAAATGAAATAAGCTATGGTTTGTGGGAATGGCCTGGTCACTCACACCAACATCCACACTGTCCCCCCAACACTGTCTTCCTGTACCCGGAAGCTGAGGTGCAGGTGACTACTCTAGCAGTGAGAGAAGGAAGACAAGATGATGGTTGAGGAAAAATCCAAAGCTGTACCAGATCTGAAGCAAGACAAGAAGTCACAGGATAAACCATATTGTTCCCTGCTGGGAGAAGGGGCTGTGGAGACCAGGCTGGAAGTGCTGGCCCCTGCAGGACTGCGGTCCCTGGAGAGAACGGGTATCAGCTCACAGCAGCCATGGAGATGCTCATGAGACAGGACTCCATCACCTCACACAGGCTTTTAATTCCTCTCTTCCTTTGGGATGTGTAAGATTGAGATGCTGCGTGCACTGCACACAGGACTTTGCTGCATTTGATACCGACCTTAATCCACATCACGCATGACCTCTGTTCATTGACTTTTTCTCTGTTCTCATATCCTATTATTTTATGAGAATCTCAGGTTGAGACGGAAGGGTGGGATGGCTTGTTTTGTGAAACACATACACTCAGAGAGTGAAGGAAATATCAGATGATCTGACATTTCCTGAAGTTTCATTGAGCACATCTTCACTGAGGGCAGGTGGTTGTGCTCTTGGTTTCTATGAACATTCTGCTTGCCTCCCTCCCTCCCTCCCTTCCTTCCTGCCTCCCTCCCTCCCTTCCTCCCTACCTCCCTCCCTTCCTCCCTTCCTCCCTCCCTCCCTCTACCATTCCTCTTTCTTCCCTTTTATATATATGTATATACCATCCACGCATCTATTTGTCTACCTACCTGCCTATCCACCTTTCATCCATCACCTGTCAATCTGTCTATATTTTAAGTCACAAAGGCTGTTCGAAATCTTGCTTCCTCTGTCCCTTACCAGCATCATAAAGTATGAACAGCCTCTGAATAAATAGATCATGGGTTGAATTCTGGCCTAAAGCTGCTTCTCAGTTACAGGACAAAAGAAGCGATTCTTGTTTACTGCGGTGCAGAGGAAGATAAGAAGGTTACAGCTTGGAGTTTACCTGAGAAGTGGTGTGTGTTTGTCTGGGTGGGTTTAGCAAGGTTGATTTCAGCAATCCCTCAAATCCCCATTAACAGAGGACTGAACCCCAGTGTTCTGTGGGGATCTCTTCCCTCATAGCATCCACAGCTGATATCATGAGGTCATGGAACGTCTGTCCTGCAGGATGTAACTGATCTGACCCGGTGGCCATTGCTTTATCTCAGCCTGCCCAAGCGGAGGATGAGAGAACTGATGTCACTCAAGAAAACCACAGAAGTTACTGATCTTTCTGATTGCCGTTGTTCCCCTCAACATAGAACATAAGGGCCAGCACGGTGTCATGCACCTTTAATCTCAACCTAGAAACTGAGGCTGAGACTAGGAATCGCTTGAGTCCCTTGGGTTCCAGACCCACCCATGGCAACATAGTGAGACCTGGTCTGAAAAAATAGCTGGGCATGGTGGCACACACCTGTAATCCCAGCTACCTGGGAGGCTGAGGCTGGGGATAGCTTGAGTCCGTGGTACCCTGGGCAACATGAGTCTGAGATTCCCTGGGCAACATAGTGAGACCTAGTAGATAGATAGATAGATAGATAGATGGATAGATGGATAGATGGATGGATGGATGGATGGATGGATGGATGGATGACATAGAACACTCTAGAACATAGAACACTCCATGACATCTCCTGGGCACACTCTCTGTAGACACTCTTAGGCATTTTGTGAGTGTTCCCTCCCTTCTGCTCTCCCTTAGAGCTGTGGTGAAGACCGAGGTAACTACCTGATGTAAACACGGAGGATAGTGCCCGAAGAGTGCGGGTATTGTGAAGGGTGTGTCAGTGGAGGTGTCTGTAAGGCTCACTATAGTGATCATCACTACACTACGGTCAAGTATCACAGCCCCATCAGCTTAAGCCACGTTAGTCAGATGTTTATTGCCACACATCTCTGAAGCGAGATCATCATCGGGATCAACATGTCAACAGATTTTGTTTCTTCTGAGGCTGCTTTCCCTTCGGCAGCCATCTTCTCCTTGCATTCTCAGGTGATCTTCCTCGCCTGTTTCCGTGCCCGGATCTCCTTATCAGAACATCAGTCCTACTGGGTTAGATCCACTTTAATAACTTCACTTTAATTATCTCTATGAAAGTCCAAATACAGACCCAGAGCAGTCCCGTCTGAGGTACTGGGTGGGCACTTCAACAGGTGAGTCTGTTGGGTGGAGGGACACAGCTCCGCAAACAGCAGCTACAGTACAAGCCTTTGCCCTGTGATGCTCTAGAGATGCCATTCAGTAGAAGCCATTCCTCCTGTCATGCTCTAGAGATGACTTACAATAAAACACCAAGGGAAGTTGAAGGAGAAAGATGAAATAAGAGAAAGATGAGGTAAGGAGTGAGAGAATTATTTGAATGTGCTATCTGCTGAGCTAAGGGATGCTCACGTCATCGTTGGTGACCCCTGTGACTGAAAGCTGAGGACCCTCGAGTCCCTCTGCTGGCTCATCCTGGCCAGGTGAGAAGGTCACCACTGGTCAGTTCCAGTGGAAATTCAATGCTGACCCAAGTCCTTGAGGAGGAGGAAGAAAGTAGGAGAGGAAAAGGAAGGAGAACTTTCTCTAGGATTCTATCATCCTTTCCAGTTCTGACTCCCAGACTCGGAAAGACAATTTCACTAGGTGGTGAAGAGCACGAATATCTGTTTCCTTCATGAGAAACTCCATCCATCCTCGTATGCCATGTTCTTTGGCTCTGAGAATACGATCATTATAAAATGTAATAGGTCATCCGGAAATTTTCTTTTGTTAGTGGACATTGCCAAGGTGAAACATGCTCCAACATATTTCTTATGTTTCCTTTTGAAAAATCGCTTCCCATTCTTTTTTCTAATTTCTCTTTGTAATTTCTTGAAGGGTGATTGCCCATCCTCCTGTGTGTGACTGTGTAGTCAAAGTCACTTAAGTGTGCCAGTATTGCTGTTATTTCAAACACGACTCTGCAGTGTTTGTTTTCTTCCATCATATTTCTTTCGCTGGTCTGTATCTACTTTTGACCTCTTTTTGTGGCATTTCCAGTTTCCTTTTTCTTTGTTCTCTAAGAGGCATAATTTGAATTTTTCTCCTTTTTTTGCAGAGAAATAATATTTTCAGGTGAGTCTCTTATCTAAATTTTTGCCATTTTCTAGAACAATTCTGATGACACTAAGCAGTTTCATTTTGATTATGTTCTTTCATCAGCAAGATGATTCTCTTAAACTGAGGGTCTGTGCCTAAGTTCTGAGTCACTTATTTATTTTATATATACATATTTATATATATTACATCACTTTGTACCCAGGTTTTTCCCCATTCCCTTAACACCCATTAACCATCTTAATCTTTTGGGCCCTCTGCCTTCCCCCTTTTCTTCCTCCTCCCCATCTCTCACTCTATGATTTGGTTCTGTTGGTTGTTTCAATTTTTTCTTATTTGTTTGTTTTTTCCTATATCCTTCATGTAAATGAGGCCATTCCATATTTCTCTTTTCCTTTCAGGTTTATTTCTGCTAAAATGGTTCCTTCTAACTCCATCCACATTGCTGCAAATGACATATGTTTTTCTTCTTTGATTGATGCATAATATTCCATGGTGTATATATGTATCACATTTTTTTCAGCCATTCATCAGTTTGGGGGCATGTGGGTTGTTTTCATATCTTGGCAATTGTAAACAGAGCTGCAATAAATATGTGCATACAGGTGTCCTTTTTAATTAGTGTTTCTGTGTCCTTTGGGTAGATTCCCAGTAGTGGGATTGCTAGGTCGAATGGTAATTCCACTTTCATTAGTTTGAGAGTTCTCCATACAGTCTTCCATAGTGGCTAGATCAGTTTGCACTATCACCAGTCATGTAGAGTGTTCCTTTTTCTCCACATCCATGCCAACACTTGTTCCCTGTTTGTTCTTTTTTCTTAAAGTGGTAAAAGATGGTATCTCAGTGTGGTTTTGATTTGCATTTCCCTGATTATTAGTGATGTAGAAATGCTAAGTCACATTTTTTTTCTAGGATGTATATTGGAGCCTTGGGGAGGGCAGTTTCTTGCATGGGTCTTACCTACTCACAGCAAGTGGGAGAGCTACTGGAAGACAGAAAACTGAGGTCAACACCTTGCATTTGGATGAGCTATGTCAGTCATTCTAGTGTCACTGTCCTCTGGTCTGAGAGTGCCAACTCCCCTGGTTTGCATAGCTTTGGGGCTGATGGTGACATTGTGGAAAGCAGTTTCTGTTTCCAGAGATCACTTACAAGTCTGCCAGTCCCACAGGTCTGAAATCTGCCTTACCAGACAATTCAGTGATTGACACAAGACTCCCAAAGAATGCAAGTCAAACATACCATTTTTGAGACATCGCTGGGGTGCTTTTAATACAATTTTATAGCTAAACGAGATGCCATAAACCCAGAAGTCCCTTGTTTTCAATAAAATATGATCATTTAATTCCAACAACCACATCTTCTGTCTCACTCTCGATCTTCACACTTCACTTACTTGCAAACCCAGCAGCCCTGGATTAACTGGTAATTTCACAAACATAAAGTCGAGACAATTATTTCATCATTGTATGACTTGCCAAGAAAAATTGCTAATGGATGTGGCAAGTTAATAGTAAAAACTTTGGCAGAAAAAGTACTCAATGGGAACAGAATGAATCTGACAACATGAGACACCTTAATGTTTTCTTCACGAGACTCATTTTCCTCCACATTCACTTGTCATTCTCCTCTCCTGGCCTGGGCTCTGCAGCTGGGGAGGGGAGTGTCTGATAGTTCATGTGAGTCCTTCTGTGATGTGAAGCAGCATCTTCCACTCTATGTTCATGGCCTACTCTTGCTGGTGTAGAAGACACTTCAGTCCAGTGATTTTTTTTAACCTAAAATTGAGAAACTCCAGAGGTGTCAGTGGCCTCAATGATGACAAGAGGGGCAGAATAAGAAGCAGAGCGTGGATCAAGTTTAGCAAACAAGGAGAGGGATGGGATCAATGACAACGTGGAGAAGGGAAGATCAGCCAATGAGAAGTTGTTGAGCTTGGGGAAGAAATCGAGAAACTCACACGGGACAAGCAAACTCTGAATGCTTTGGGGTATGGCATGGAGGCAATAGCAAGCAGGTCTAGGAAATGTCCAAGTAGTGCTAATAGCAATTAGCCTTCTGATTTCTTAAGTCTATCCACTTAAGTTTCTTTGACAGCTTTGTTATTCCAGGGGCCACCCTAATACCCATGAATTAATTCCCTTATTAAGAAGCTAATCTGAGTTGGATTTTTTTGACTTAGATGTATAAGAAACTTAATACAGTGATTCCTGAAATTGGCGGCATCTTCAGATTTGGTTTTATAGATGGAAAGAATGGTTTGACAGGTAGGGTATTTTTATGATCAAGGCCTATGAGAAACTGGAAAGTACTAGCTTCTCCTCCAGATATTGAGATAAAATTAACTATATATGTATATATATATATAACCAGATATATAATATATATTATTATATAATAATGTATATAATAATATTGCATATAATTATGTATATATTATACATATTATATATAATAATGTACATATTATATATAATGATGTATATATTATAGTACAACATATAACATTATATTAATGTGTATCACATAATGGTTGATATTTGCTGATTTTGTAAAATGGTCACCTCAATTAATTTAGTTCCTTGCCATCACCTTACAAGAATCACCCACAGCTTTCAGTTTAATGTTTAACACATAACAAAGATGCTTTTGGGGAATTACACACCCATGGGACTATTACTCAGTCATAAAAAAGAAGGCAATACTGTCCGTTTGCAGCAACATTTTGAATTCAGGGAGTGAGTGGTTCTAGAAGATGTGGCTATCTAGGGTGGAAAGTACCCTCCTTAGACTTAGAACTTAGTGGTTCTGAAGTTCTCCTTGAGTCCATCCTTCTCCCTTGGAACCTTTCTTGATTCTGCTATTATGATGATGAAACCCAGACTCACAATCCGGGTTTCTCTGCTGGCAATAAAAAAGGAAAAAGCATGAAGAGGATGAAGCAATTCCTTCCATTTACCAGAAAGATTCTCTGTCCCCGAGACTGTCCAGTCTCACTATTCCTCTGAAAGAGCCTTCCAGCACCTAGCATTCCAACTCAGCTGTGCTCCAGAGTTCTTGAAACCCTCTCTCCCTAGCAATGGAAAATCAAGTATGTACTAAAATGTTTGAAGAAATGTCTCCAACAGCTTCTCCTGTATGCATTTTGCTGATGAGGAATCAATTCATGCACGTTAATAATTATCAGCTGTGAATTAGTAGCACTGATGAGTGAACAACTTCTAATGACCAGGATGAAAACGTTAACATTCAGTATTCTGAAGTAGCTACGGTCTAAATAACTAAGGTGCATCTTGGGAAAATCTCTTGGGCATTTAACTCATTGCCCTGATCTATACAAGTATACCTTTCGGTGCTACCCATGTGATCCACAAATCATAAAGACTAGGAATCTCCTTTCAAGACTCCTGCTTCTCCGACCCTTGTCCCTGAGTACCCATGACCATATTAATATGCTCCTGTCTATTATCAAACTAACGACAATCAGAGACACTTGAGGTTTTGTTGTTTCTCTTTTCTGGTTCATTTTATCTTTTCAAAGAAAAAAATGTTACATTTATGTTTGATTTTCCTTTCACATAAAATTCATATGCTACTCTGTGGTTCTGTCTCTTTTAATTTGCTGTTCACAGGTACATGGTCCTCTGGGTGGGATATTGCATCTTGAAACTGGAATTATCAGCTGGAATTCTTCCCCTTGAAGAATGTGCTAGAAAACTGCTTCTCCCTGATGGTCACTTGATCAAGAGTAGGAGCTTGCATATTTTCATTTCCTGGTAAAATATTTATGAAGGGAAGAGGGCCCCTTACCTATCAAATGATATCCTATAATTCAGCAAATGCTTTATCTTCTGGAACATGAGTCTAATTGGCAAATAGAGGCCTGAGAAACTCTCCCAATATAACCTCAGATTAAGATCTCTGAGGTATTACTTTTATGCCAAAGTTTGCAAGAAAAATCTCAGCTGTACCTTCCCCAAAGTGTTCTGACTTTTTGCAGGATGCCTAACAATGGTTTTATTCAAATGGATGCAAATTTGAGAAGTCCTTGACATTTTCCCTTCACCAGGCAAAATAAAATTTCAAAAGAACAAGTAGCAGGTGTTGACTTTCATGCAACCAGCCCTTAAACTTCTTTAAGTTTCCAGCAAACTCTGAACCCCCTTTGTGATCTAGAAAGACTATTCATTGATCCAGCGGCGCGTGGAGGGTTTGGCACATGTTACTGGGGTGATTTGAGGAGATCCTTAAAGCACATCAAGGACACTTTGCAACAAGATCAACCATCAATCACACCCTTCCCTCTCTTCCCTCCTTATTTCACCTCATAAGTGAAAGAGACTCTATCTCAGCTGAGGACCAAGCTGCCAGGAGGCCTCTTAGTTACTGTAAGTTGTAGCCTGTGTTTAATTCGGTGAGAGGAGAAGGAAAGGGTGAAGCCCCCCTCCCCCCTTAGTTCGTGTTTATGGGATTCCTTCCGGCACATGCATTGTGAGGTTAACGACCTGGGATCTAAGACCTGGCACCTGGTGCCTATGTTGGTTTTGGACTTTAAGTTGTTTTGGCTTTGGCTTTGGCGGTGGTGGTATTTTTGTCCATAGTATTTTAATCAGTAATTTCCATTCACTCTGTCTTACCGCACAGCTGAAGGTCAGCTTGCAATGTCCTTCTCACTGCCTGCTTTGTCCTATCTCCGTGTGCATCGAGTCCTGCTGACTGACACCATCCATTTTGGCAAACAGAAGAACATGCCAGGCCAGGACAGGCAGGGGGGGGGGCAGGCAGAGGAAGGGGGAGCAGGTGAGGTTGGGAGGCAGGCAATCTCCCAGTCTCCCAGGAAACTTTATGCTCTTTCTCTGGCCTCTAGCCTTTCCCAGCATCCTCTCTCAGGTATTCCCATTCTGGCATCTCCCCCTCTCTTGGGATGACACTGCCCTTTTAGTCCCACCTGTCTGTCTTATAGCCTCACACAGCCTGCCCAGGTGTGTGCAGGCATGGAGAGGGCACCACACTGTAGGTGCTGGTCACTGGGGCAGAAGGATGTGAAAAACCCTGATAACTCCTTTATACTGCCTAACGTGATTTCCTCAGAAACTTCCAGCTATTTTCTTTCATTCTGGTCTCTGAAGTTTTGGGAGACCAACCATCTCATCTGAGGGGGTCCACGGATCCTTTGTACTAATTCATTATTTTTTTTTTGAGGCTCAGAAGCCACCCTGTCTTCTCTCAAGCAACAGAGCCCCCTCTGTAAGCCATCCTCAAAGGCCCTGGCTGTATTTTCCTCCACCTTTTCTTTGAAGGTTCGCTTATACTTCATCTAAAAAGGAATTGTGTGTTTTTTTTTTAGGGTCATGCTGGTTTATAGCACTGTGTGTGCTTGAGATGAAGACCTCTTCAGATGTGTGAGCACACCACATCCACCGCCAACACACCCCTACTTACACTTAGCACTTCGTCATCTGTGTCATCATTACCTGGGGGTGCGGGCTGGGGACAGGGTGGTTCTGGACAGTAAGTGTTGGTATCAGGCAGACCCCAGACCCAGTGAAGAAGCATCACCATGTCATCCTTCGCCAGAGTGCAGACTTGCAGGTCAGCTTGGTGGGTAGATTTTGAGACATCGTGGAAATTCACCATAAACACCACACACAGTGCACATGGGACCATTCAGTGGCAGCTGAGCTCTTGTTCATCATCTCACCTCATCAACAGCATCTCTAGGATCAAGGCAGCATATTAACTCTTCTACCCTCTTCCCCCAGAAGATCACCTTGTGCACATGTCAAGTTCAACAATTGGCTGTAGAGGAAACAAATGACTGAAGTGAACCAGCATCCGGCTCCCCAGTGCTTTCCTTAGTGAGGACCTGTTCTGAAAGCACAGTTTACCTGCTGCTCCATCTGGACTCCACATCCATCAGCTGTTCTTCTGCCCCCCCAAACCCTCCATGTCAATCTCCCTACACTCTGTACCCCACAACTGTTCTTCCCTCTGACCACACTGCCCTGGGCCTACTGCCCTTGCTTTTGCAGACCTAGTCTCTAAAAAGAAGACATGTGCCATCTTCTACCTTGGGCGCCTTCGACATGTCCTGATACAGGAGGGAGTGACACAGTTAAAAATTGTATTGGCGCCAAAATACCCCGGTGGGTGGATTCTGAATGACCCCGCAAGACAAACTGGGAAGTGGGAAGAGTGGGCGTATAAAAAAGGATGCAAAAAGAACAAGGAAGGAGAGGAGACAAGAATGGCAGATTGAGAAAACAGGCCCACATGGCCTGACCAGGGTAAGCCCCCAGGAAGAGAGAATTGGTGCTAGCGTTTCTCAGACACGAGCTGTTTCTGAGCAGTTCATGAAAATGTGCAGATTAACAAACTGGAAGAGATGGCCATCGGTGAAGCCCTGCTTCGCCGGGGAATTTCACAGCCCAGAAGCCTAGAAGTGCCTGGAATACCTAAAGTGGAGCATCTGTGAAGATGCGGATGGGGTGCCAGGCATTGGAATGTGGGGGCTCTGTTTGACAAGATGAAATGAGAGATGGGAAGTGGCACCTTGCAGGACTCGCTCTGTGAGAGCCTGCAGCTCCATCCAGGCTGCCCTGGTTCCTTGAGGAGCAGCGGGCATGGGAAATGCCTTGTACCGGGGCTGGTAGTGGCAAGACATTGGCCTGGGCACGACACTGGTATACTGTGTGATCCTGGACAAGGGTGCTGACCTCTCTGGACACCTCTCTGGGCACCAGTCTTGGTGACATAGGATGTTGGGATGATCAGCGCTTTACAAGCATTTGTTTAGACAAAACCATATATGGATGGCAGCACAGGAATGGTCCATACTTGTGTTGTGCTGGTGCAAGCTGGACTGGGCCCTGAGATCCCCTACTAGAGCCACTTGGCCCTTTGCAACTCTCCTCACAAATGGCCCTTGAAGTGCCCCCAAGGAACCGAAGGTTCCTGGGGATAGAGTTTGCAAACTAGAGGCCCACGTGAGGTTATGGCCTCATTATCTAACAATCTCACACCTGTGATTCTATAACTTGATGCCATAGTCCTGTAATAAAATTATGATAATATGATGGCAAATAGCTCTAGGATCGAGGCAGCATCTTAATTCTTCTACCCTCTTCCCCCAGAAGGTCACCTTGTGCACATGTCAAGTTCAACAATTGGCTGTAGAGGGAACAAATGACTGAAGTGAACCAGCACAACCCAAGTATGGACCATTTCCTGTGCTGGCATCCATGTATGGTTTTGTCTAAACAAATGTTTGTTTAGACAACTAAAGCTTCACACATGTACATGCACAAAATCCCCCACAGATAGTCCGGCTTTCCCCATGCAGGCCTGTTTTCCCCTTTATTTCTGTTCAGGGCGGAGATTTACACTATTTTCCACAGAAGAAGATGCCACAGTGGGTTGGTATTAAGTTAGAAGGAGACCATGGTGAGCACTGAAGCAGCTTCTAACGGCGTAACGTAAAGGGTGGACCAGGAGCGCCGTGTGCCCTGGCACCGAGGTGCCAGGCGCCAGGCATGTGGCAAAAGGAAGCAAACCCTGAACTTGAGGTTCTTGGGGATCTGGTGGGAAACACAGTGTCGAATGTCAACAAAACAGCTGTTTTAAGACAGAGTGCAGCTGTGGGTATTGCCAGCAGAAAGAAGGCCGTGAGGTGGCATATGGGATGGTGCCAGGTATGCAACGCCTCCCTGAGGAGCATGAGCAGGGATTGAAGAGGAGGATGGTGAGGGGAGGGTCATGTCTGAAAGACTGGTGCCACATAGAGAGATGGAGAGGAAGAGAGAGGGAGGTGGTGAGAGAGAGGGCGCAGGATGGGCATGGTTGCCAACGAGCAGTTGGCACATTGAAGCCCCCAGGAAGTATTTTAACAGCAAACTTAAAACATCCAATTTTTATTTAGAAATATTACCTTAGGCTTGGTGGGCAACAGGGATGAGAGTTGGGAAAGACAACAGGGAAAAGATACAGCTGGGGAGGGATAGATGTAATCCGGCATGAGGTGACAAGAAACTGGTCTGAAACAGTGTTACTTCAGGGACAGAGAAGCACAGATCGCTTGCCAAGACTCAAAGCTGTGGAGCAGTCTTAGCATTTGTGCTTCGCCCATCATTGTTTAGTGTCTCCCTGTGTGAAGGTTTCTGCCTGCCTCTCAGTTCCTCCTACCTGAGCACCTCACCTCATCATCCTCTGCCCAACTGCAACATAAAAGCATAGCATACAAGTATGAATTTAAGTGATTTGGAGATGAAAGACTTATCAGAACCCTGGCAAAAAAACACAAGGGGGGCTTATAAAGGATTTGAATAAATGCATATTTTTAAATGTCAAAGATACCATGTGCAAAATTAAAATGGAACAACCTCATAAAGTAGTTGCCATAAAAACACAAAAGGAAAATATCATCAGTCTCCAAACAGCTCATGCAAATCAATTAGGAAAACACTTAATCTCAAGAAGACCAATGGCCAAAGAACTTGAATGGAACATTACAGAAGAAGAAAAAGGAATTCAGTTAATCAATATTCAACGTTATGAGGGTAACACGAATGAAAACAGAAAAAAAAATTTCCATGCAAATGGCCATAGACTGATCTGAAAGTCTACTCTTCATCCAAATGTTGGCTGACAAGAAATCAAGATTGTGTCCACAATGGGTTCATGGAGGGGGGTAGAAGGATAGTTGTGTAATAGTCTCCAAAGTGATCTTGAGAGGTAAATAGACATACAAGTAGGTAGATGGATGAATGGATGAATGAATGGGATAGATAGATAGATAGATAGATAGATAGATAGATAGATAGATAGATAGATAGATAGATAGATAGATAGATAGATAGATAGATAGATAGATAGATTGACTATGGTTGGGGAGTTAGCTAGTTAGTTAGATAGATATTTAAAATGGTTCTATTTTTTGAGCCATTAATATTAACCCTAGGAATTTATCCTAAAGAAATACAAGCCATGAAATGAATATTTATTCACACTATTTGCGGTTGTAAAAACCTGAAGCTATCAAAACATCTAACAGTGAAAGTTGTATACATGAGTAATGGCATAATGACATGATGACTAATATGTAGTTTTAAAAAGTTTAGCTTTTGAATTATTATGTCAAGAAAAGTAATGTGAGGCAAAGAGACTTGATGTACAAACCGCATAATTATACACACCTGTGTGTTTGTGTGTTCACATATCTGTTAAGTAATATAGGTATGTGAACCCTAAGCTGCCATGTATTCATATGTAAGGTTGTTGATATGATTTAGAATCCCCTGTTTTGCAAAGCTTGTCTAATGTTGTGGCATTTCTGACTCCACATTACAAATTTTTGTCACCTTATTGTGCAAGGCAGCAACTTCTGAAAAGTAATGACTTTATTTCTTTGAAAAAAAAAGTCATTATTCAGTGAAAATACCCAATGAAGCTTGTGGTTAAATTTATTAGGAGGAGATGTCTATAAAGTCAGTGACTTTGAGTAGAAATGGGATTGTGGGAAAAAATAGAAACTTAATTTACAGTTTTAGTGCCTGCTGATGGTGCATATTAAATCAGCTGAGATAAAAATACAAAATGTTAACGATGGTGTAGATGGGTGGGCAGATGGAGAGAATCTCTTCCTACTTTGACGACTCTGCATCTTCTCTAGGCAAGCCCCACCTGGAAAATGGACCAGCATCGGGTGTTAGGGTTATAAACATCAAGGACACACACAGCTGGCCAGTTCACACCGCTGCAGCTCCTCAGAAGGGCTCCGGGGGAAGTTGGGACCTGCAGTTTGGCTCACATCATGCTTTAGTTTTACTCTTGAGACTGCACTATTAGAAAACTCAGAAAAGACTAGGCATGGTGGAGTGCACCTGTAATCCCAGCGCTTGGAGGCTGAGGCCAAGGATTGCTTGAGTCCGCGGGTTGCTTGAGTCACAACATAGCGAGCCCTAGTCTCTGAAAAGTAAAAATAAAAAAAGAAAACTCAGAAAAGATTTAATTTTCAAACGAAGAAAGCTCAGTGAGTCATTTTTTCCCCATTAAAAACTTGACACTCCTGCTACCACTGTCCCCAGCGTCTCCCCAGTTCCAAGAAACTTCCTGTGCAGCCTCTCAATCCCGATTGCAGCTACCGAGGGATTGCTGCTTGCAGACACCCATCTGCACCCTCACCGCCAGGGCCTGGCTTGCTTCTCTGTTCTGTAATTGAAATGGCTGCCAGCGTCTGGTATCTCTGTCTGCAGAACTCGATGAGGTCACACCTCATGAATAATCCTGCGTCAGGGTGTCCTCTCTGCAGCCTCCCAGCCTGCAAGATTGCTGGACCCTACTTCATGGTGAGGCTACAAAAGTTTCAAATTTGCAAGTGATCATCTGCCAGCCAGGGTGAGTTGAGGACATCCAGGAGACCAGGCTGGCTGTCAGAGCAGGAGAAAAACATCGTCCTCATACAAAGCCAGGAATATCTCTCCTGGAAAGGCAGATAATGAAGGAAAAATCATGCACGGTTGCACACTGACTCCAGGTCCACAACGTGCCAGGTAGAACGAGATAAAATTGATTGTATTTAATTATCACAATGGAGTGCAATAGATGCAATAAGGTTCTTGTTATATAGGTTAGAAAATTGAGGAAGCTGGCCACAGTGGTTCGTGCCTGTAAGCTTCAGCCTATGAAGTGGCTGGGGCTAGGGATCGCAGTTTGAGTCCTGCTTGGGGCAACGCAGTGAGACCTAGTCCCAAAAAGTAGCTGGGCGTGGTGGCTCGTGCCTGTAATCCCAGCGACCTGAGAAGCTGAGGCTGGGGATTGCTTGAGTCTGTGGTACCCCGGGCAATGTGAGCCTGCGGTTCCACGGGCAAAAATAGTGAGATCTAGTCTCAAACAAACAAACAAACAAACAAATCTGAGTTCATTCTAGAGTGCCTACCCAGGAGAATGATTAGTTCAATATTTCATTAATTTGCTGAATGTTGGGGTCATAAGCTGCAGCCAGGGATAGCTGATAATAGTCACGTCCCGAAGAGTCCTCACTCCCACACATATAGAGCCACCATTTTTGCAGTCAAGTCCCCTTTTGTTCATGTCCCTTTGCTAAAGTAAGTTTCTATTTTCCCTTCTTTCCTTTTAAGAACGTGTGATCACTGTTAAAAGCTGGTAGAATAGATTATGATACTTGAGTTTTTTGTCTCTTTCCAGCAAATAAGTAGGATCAGAAAATCATTCATTCATGATATGAGCAATACTCTGGGCCTTACTTATTCATGGTTCTTCCATTTTATGGAAAAAAAACTGAAGAGAAAGCAGTGAGAAAGAGAAGGGACTCTTTGCTAGAGCAAGACATGTGTCACCTCTCGTTGGGTGGACCTGGCAGGGGTAATGCTGAGTGAAATAAGTCAGGAAGAGAAAGACAAATACTAAGTGGTTTCACTCCTGGGTGGAATATGGAGAAACAAAACAAAAAGCAGACAAAACCAAAATTTAAAAAGCCTAAAAAAGTGACTGAAGAATGACCAGAGGGAAATGCAGCTGCGGGCCCCACGAGCTATGGTAAAGGGATTAGCACGATCTGTTGTTTGGTGTTTGGTGATAGGAAAGCGTAGCCACAACATCTGAGCATGTACAAAGCTATTCGCCTGAATCAATCGCACACAGCATTGAAGGTGGTGTCACCTGAAGAAAGACACGTGTCAGCGCATCTCAAGGCAGATTGTCTCTTTGGCTTTAGGAAAAGGCATGACTTGGCTGTGAGCGTTGATCTCAGTGGAGGTAAACTAGATTACAAGTTGGCAAGTCGTATTTCCCAGAATAAGCATAAGCCGTGCTGTAGGCTCTGCACCTTAGAGCTTAGCAATAGAAGCTCCAGTTAATAGAGAGTCATTTCACAGCTTTCTGGAGGGAGCTGCCTGAGCTTGGTGGTAGCATAAAGCTTCTGTGTCTTAATTTCTCGTCCATAAAATGGGGCTTATCATACCTATTTGGAATGATTATACATGCATTTCAGGACAGGATATGTCTGGTAATGTACCTGAGAGCAAAGACACGTTTGTTTTTCAATGTTAATTCCTTAGCAAGAAGTGCAGATCACCAATTGGCACCCCAATTCCTGTACACATGGGCAGGGACTGAAAAGACCTAAGAACCATTTTACTGCCTCCATGTGACACACCACCCTGCTCTCCCAGTAATAAAGTGTGACCTGTTACCTTTGTTCTGAGATGCTCTTGGAAGTGTGAGGATCCACATAGCTGTGGATGGACAGTGACAAAGAGAAAGGCTGTACATGTTCAGTGTGACTGAGTTACAGAAGTCTGTAAGTAAAATGGTTCCTGGTCTCATGAAACCAGAAGGCAAAATGTCAATGGGCTGAATAAACAAGACATGAGATTTCTGAGTAGAGGGCATTGCAAGCTATGTGGTGGGTGAGGCTCGCCTGGTCAGGGAAGAAGGGCTTCACAAAAGAGTGGTGTCTGTGTTAAAATAGGAAAGAGAAGCAGGACGATAGAGGATGGAAGGAACACCAATACTTTATGTCAGGGACTGCAAGGCAGCTAGAGCAGGCTGAAGGAAGGCCATGTTCCTGATACAAGATCCAGGAGAGGATGATGGAAAACCACCTTGAGAAAGTAGGCATGGGCCTCTAGTCAGAGCAAGGAGCTCTGTCTTTATTAGAAAAATGCATCTGAAAACCTGCAATTGAGTAGTTGGGGACTAGGAACAGGTATCAGTTTTGAAAGTCACTCTGGCCACATCTGGATTTATTGGGGTGGAAGGTTGGTAAGAACAGGTTAGGAGGCTGGTGGGATAAAGTGGCAGTCAAGTGAACTAACAGGTTGGTTTGTGTGAAGAAGAAAAGTCAACAGTATTTGGTGATGGATTATGTAAGAGAGCTAAAGAAGGCACTTTCAGATGATTGTGAGATTTCTGACTTTTTTAACCAGAGACATGGGTTCTCTTGATCGTTAACTAAAGAAGAGTAAAAGAGAGGACCATGCTGATTGAACAACTATAAAGTAGCTTATTTTGGGGCCATAGGATTGGAGTGCATTTAACAAAATAAAGATATTCTTACAAAATCAATAACAAAACAGTAAGAATTTGATGTGAGGATGGTTATTGAAGAAGAGGCTTTGGATTATCAGGATGAAATATCTGCCTACAGCTAAAGCCAGTGGTGGACAAACAATGGAAGGGTGAAAGCCAGCAAGAGAAGGTCCCTCAACCTAAGAAGTGATTCACTGTGTGAGACAGAGGGAGGGAAACAGAGGCAGGAGGTAGAGGAGACGGCAGCCCCCTCTGAAGAGTAAAAAATTCGGACATGTTTCTGTAACAACACAATGAACAGGGTTGTGATACTAGAGGTCAGGTAAGAAGGAGACTCTTCATGTAGCGCCATTTTTCTTCTTGCCAGCAGCTAAAAGCAGACTGCCTTTGGAGAGCCCATGGCCAAAATGAACAGAGAGTTTATGAGACCACATTCTGTATTAAATTTTATCTCCATTACATGCACATGTGGAAGGACCATCCATTCATCAAAATATGTGGATAGTCCCTGGCAACTGGGACAGAAAACCAATTATTTCAGATTAAAGATGGATAATAATTTTGTCTAGACCAATACAACCTTGTTCTTACACTTAAAAACATTGGCTTTATAAAAACAAAAGTTGTTGAACAGCTAAATGAATCCCTGGAAGTAAAGAGGAGGGCCAAACCAGGCATGGTGGCATACACCTGTAATCCCAGCTACCTGGGAGGCAGGTTCTAAACAACCCTGGGCAACATAGCGAGACTTAGTCTCTAAAAAATAAAACAAAACAAAACAAACAAACAAGCAAAACCAGGAGGGCCTCATCTAGATCAGGATCCCAGCTTGACATAATATAAGGTCCCATGCCAGGGGAGGCCATGCAGCCAGGATCTCACTGTGTCCTCAGCCTCCACACAAGCTGCTTCTGCCATTCAGACTGGAAGTCTTTGTTCTCACATATCCCCAAAAGGGCAGGAAGGCAACATTGATTCCTTTTCTTCGATTTATTTCACCTGACTTGTCTCAAGTCTTTACTTAGTTTATTTGATTATTTTTGTTTTCCGCTAATGTGCACACATTGTCCTATTTCTTTGGCTCGAGGCTCGACTACACATATTCTTCATGTATGGTATTAGCATTAGCACAACTTCCTTATCTGGATTTGACTTCCTAACTCCAAATACCAATGATTATAATAGAAATTATTCTTCTGGATGACTCCACATGAAGCTGTCACACAATTAAAGCCTGTTTTCCTCCAGATTTTCAGAAGCACAATATTATTGCTATGAATCCAGCCTCAGAGTTGGTGGTTGAAAGAGGAAACCCTTTTCCTCTTGTGACTCTTGTGGGTCATCGGGTACTTGGTCTGTTTTGAGTCTCAGGTAATGCAGGATGTTAAATGAAAACAGTGAGAAAAAAGAATTGATAAGGCATGGCGGAAAGGTGCCTATGAAATCTAAAGGTGATAACATCACACACTGCAAAATTAAATCCTACTTGGATAAAATAATGAGCAGAACCAGTACTGCATAGTATCAAATTAACATTGTGGAGTAAAATGGAAAAATAATCACTGAGGTTAAAACAAAAGGGATTACAATTGTGATAAAGATAATTAGACATTAGGAGATGAGAGAAGAAATATTATTGGAACATTGACCACTGCCTTCAAGTCAATAAGAAACTAAAGAAAAGTTGCCTAGAAGAAAGAACATCTTGAGAACAGAAAGCTAAACAGATTACAGTCTAAGAACTACAATGAAGACTTTTTCATCACTGTAAAAAGTAATTTTAAGAAGAAAACAAATTCCATAAGCTTCCAGACAGATAAGTGTGGGTTAATTTTGGAGAATTGAAGTTGATGTCACTAACTCACTATCTGCACCCATACAGAACAGAAAACAGCAGAGCAATTCCTAATACATGAAAATAACCATGACCCAAAAACACTTTATCTTGACAAGTAAGTAGTCTTCTATGAGGGAGGCACAGAAAATCAAATTCCTCTATGAAGAGATTAAAAAATGGGGCTTTCTGATTATTTAAAGAAATCACTTAAATGATACTCTCAAGAAACAAACACAGGAAATAAAATTGCTAAAATAAGATAGAAAATATTTTTGTATAAATTATCAGTGTTCACTTTTCTATTGAAAAGAATATTAAGAATCAGATACTTGTAAATATATTTTTTGCCAAAAATGTTTTGAAAAATACATAAGTATGGGGGAAATGTGTCTTATTAAGAAAATCATAAGACTGGAAATGAATAGTTATTAAATGTTTGGAAAGATGTTCTAATGACATGGGAAAGGAGTATGATAATATGACAAGAAAATATAAGTACACAGGCTCTAGACATGTATAAATGGTTTGATTTTAATCATAAAAAGAAAGAGAAGCAAGCTGGTCATGGTGGTGCATACATGTAGGAGACAGGTGCATACATGTAAGTCCCAGCCACGGCTGGGACTGGGGATCGTGGTTTGAGTCCTGCCAGGGCAACATAGAGAAACCTAGTCGCCTCCAAAAGTTGGGCATGTAGCATGCGCCTGTAATCCCAGCTACCTGGGAAGCTGAGGCTGGGGATTGCATACCCTGTGTACCAGGGGTAATGTGAGTCTGCTGTTCCACAGGCAAAAATAAAAAAAAAAAAAGAGAAGCAGATAAGACTGAAAATCATGTCTTTGCGACGCAGCTGAGAAACAGGGTCAAGTTGGGTTAACGTAGAATGAAACATTGAGAAAGAGTCCGGTGAGAACCTTTGCACATTATCGATGGGGGTATAAAATGGTAGACTACAAAAACAGTATGAAATCTTCTCAAAACATTAAAACTATCATGTGATCCATCAATTCCATTTCTAGGTATGTAGTCCAAAGAATAGAAATCATATTCTTTAGGGAATCTCTTTTTCTGTGTGTTCATACTATTTCTCTAGCCAAAAAGTTTAGTCTATTATTAGTAACTGTTGGTTGGTAGTTAACCAATAGAATGTCATAGGAGTGACATTTTGGGTGACATTTCCAAGACTAAATGCAAAGAACAATGAAGTTTCCAGTTGGGGCCCTTGAAAAACTCATGGGAGTAAGATGCCTATTCTGCAAGAAGGGCAGTAACCCTGAGAATGTGAGAAAATCCAAAACTAGCCCTTGAAATGTCTGTGTAGCCACAGAGAAGTGCCTTTCCTATCTAGTGTGCTGAAGGACCAAGCAAGGGATGAAGAAACCATATGGAACTCCCAGACTAATAAACTTCATATGAACATGAAATACAAAACAGTGCTGCTAACACCAAACAGTAGAGTAGATTCTAAAAATATAGCTATGTGTTTCAACAACTAGTCTTCATGAGACAGAAATGGGGGGTGCTTTGGGAATGATGCACTCAGGAAAAATGGGGGATCTCAAAAGGATAGATGACACAGTGACAATTTAATTAAACTATAACCCAATAATTGAGGCTACTGAGATAACAGACCAAAGCAAGTCAGGGCATGTGAAATTGTAAACAAGAAAAGGAATAAATCATCATTTATTTACTCTGTATTTATGACATCTACACAGTCATAATTATGCAAAGTCTTTGTTAACATTTAGAATGAATGCATAGACAAAGCAAGGAAGGTTTCAGATTAGGATGCAGTGATACCAATTTTGATGTTAAGAATTAAAGATAATGAAAGTTGGAAGTTTTTTTTTGCAATCTTTAAAAGAAAAACATGGTATATCCAGTTTTCTTAGAAAAAAATACACCATGGTCAGCTTTAAAAAATTAGAATTTTCCTTCTGGCTTCTTCACAATGGTGATGCCATAATGAAACCTGGCTAAATTACTTTTTAATTGGCAAAGCAATAAATCAGTGAAAATGTATTATTTCTGTATTACAGGATGACTCTATTGAATCTGGAAGGAAATGGCTTTGTGTGTCATTGTTTTGTCTTTATTGGCATTCTTCTTGTTCACAAATTTATAGAGCTAGAAACACTAAGGGTGAAAAAAATATATAGTTTCAGAGGAGCACTGGAATAATGATTTGACCACTGGATCCGATGAGAAAATCCCTGAGCTTTAATTCAACCCAGGACTGAAACATTTCAGAAATGATTTTCAAAATGGTAAGAAGATTATTACAAGACCTGATGGTATTTGGGGAAGAAATAAGTGTCTCAAAGGAGCAATAAAGGATTATAGAAAGTTGGGTCATGCCTGGATTGAGAGACATAAACACCACATTGGCGAGAAGAAGTCATAATCATTTCTGAAAGTTTTGGTACCATTTTATATCTTACAGATCACCTTCCCATTCATTATCCAATCTTATCCTTCCAACAACACTGGGGGAATAGATGGAAAAATATTTCTTTTTTACAGATAAGGAAACTAAACTCAGAAAATCATCACGACTCACCTACATAGATATAGATATAGATATAGATATAGATATAGATATAGATATAGATATAGATATAGATATAGATATAGATATAGATATAGATATAGATATAGATATAGATATAGATATAGATATAGATATAGATATAGATATAGATAAATATATCTATATATATATAGCCCAGAAAGGCTATTGAGATTGAATCAAAGTCCCTCTGATTCCAAAGTCCAAGTGGAAAGTTATTAACATCCACTTTGCCTAGAGAACACAGGATGTGAACTGCATGCACTATTCCCAAATGGACTATGACGATACCAACCTTAATGACTCAACAAGAAGGAAACTACACCCAAATAGTGAAAATACTAGAATTAAAGGCCAGAAAAGAGCCAACACCTTGATTCAACAGAATTTTTTGCAAGAACGATTTACCTGTAGACCAGGTGAGAAGGCAGAGTCCTTTGGTACTGGTCTTGTAGGATGTAGAGGCAGGAATTCACAGCTTGTGCATTAGACACATGACTTAACTCCTCTGTGGTAGAATGAAGCTAATGACTCATGTGAAATACAGAACGACTGCTCCCTTGTGGAGCAGCTGTGCAGAGCATAGAGCTCCATGTGTGCATGTGCTTGAGGTGAAGGTCACATCATCGCTCTTAGAGGTTGGTCTCATGAAAAGGCCTGGAGACTCCTTTTTCTCTGTAACTTAGGATTCATGAAGACCTTGTGGGCTTGAATCTCAAGCAGTGGCCTCTACCTACATACCTGTGACAGGACCAAAAACACTAGAGTCCAAGATACCAATGACCCTTCCAGTGGGAAAGGCCATTGGGCACTGAGTGGTCACTCTAGCACCAGGAACATGACTCCATCCTTTGGGCATCAGCGAAGCCCTGAAGACTGTAGAATGGGGAGTGGTGCTCCCCAACACAGGGCAGGCAGATCCACCAGCTAGTCACCCCTTGAGGTTGCAGCATCCAGTAGCAATGTGCTGAAGTACTGCACCCCAAGGGAGAGAAGGTGTCAACCATACAGACTTAGCATCACCACTCCCTGGGCAGCTCGGTGGCCAAGGTCACTCAAGCTGCACAGACTTCGAGTCAGCTTACGTCTAAAGTTCTGTGTTCTTTGAAAAGTGTGTCTGCGGTGTGGCTCATCGCACCAGGGCCATTCAGTTACCCACCAGCTCCACACATTTCTGGCTGTTTTTAAATATCAATATTCAGTGTTTGCTCTTGCTCTTTGTATGCATCTGTTGGTGATTAAAATCCTCTCAGGTTTCCTCTGGATTTAGGCATCAATACCCTGTCAGTGCTGCTTTCTGATGGCATCTTCCTAAGATCTCACCTTCCCCCTTGAAAGGCATTCCTAGCACATTCCATCTCCCCTCACCCCTGCGCCCTGCCTTTCACTCTTCAACCCAAGCCTGCAGCCAGCCCTTACCCCTCTCCATTCAAGATCAGCCATTTTTACTCTGTTTTCACTATGCCTTGTTTTTTGTTCACTTCTCCATAGCCAGGCTGATCTCTTTTTTTCTCTCTGTATTTACTGCTTGTTGGCATTCATCACCTCTGGGCATAGAATCATTTATCCACTATGTCTCCTTTCTTTCCTGCTGAAGTTCACTCAATATTACCTTTATTTCCTCCCTGCTTCTGCTTTGCTGCAATCTGACTTTCCATTATTATTCTTATCAGCAGTCTGTTATTTATAGAGTGGAAGAATAAGATAAGCTCCTTCTACTATAGATGGGGTGCAGGCAATGTAGCTGGGAATAAGGAATGTATAAAGGGAGACAGTAGCAAAAAGCAGCACTGGAAGGCATTGCTGGCTGCTGGATGAAAAGAGACTTGTGGGGAGGTTTGGGGCTGAAAGCCATGTTGTGACAGAGGTAGTACAACTCTGGGAAAGGCATGAGAAAGTCAGAACTGCTGACATCCACTCTGCTGAGGACTATGTGAAGTTGAGTGCCCGGGCCCTCTCAAATGCCTGTGTCCTCTCAGTCAATCTTTGTTCTGGACTGCAAGATACACCAACCCTGGCTTCAGAGGTATTTGCTTGGAGGATGAGAGACTGAGTGATTTCCATCTAGAGTAATTTCCAACACCACAACTCCAGGACATAAAGATGGGAAGCACAGTCATTTTCTGGATCTCAACAAGGTTAGATATTTATGTTCTTTAACCCAGTAGTTCCAGATCAGAACTTTATCCTAGAGAAATATTCTGAAATCCAGACAAAGACTTGGACACCAACTACTCATGAAATTAGTACAGTCACAGTGGAAATACCCTCACAGGTCTGTGTCTAGAGGTAAGGTAATTCCTGGTGCAATCAGGCCAATGGGGCAGATGCCTCTAACTAATAAGCCACTGGTCCGCATCACCCACGCACACAGCAGTTACCAAAGTCACAAAGGAATTTAAACAACAGGGTTTTATTTACAATGGTATTCAACAGGGAAAAACGAAAAGTCCTTAAAGCCACAAGTGGCAGTCATCTTACCCCAGTCACCATTTTCAGTCTCAAAGTTCGCAAAGACACGTGTCCAAGATGGTGCCCCTTTGTCCCTCCACACCTGAGGCAGGCACTCTGAAAAGTCCAGTCTTTTTCCAGTGTCTTCTCTTTGCTTCTTCTCCAGTGTTCCGTGCTGCTCTGCTTCTCTAAGTTTCTTTAAATTTCCTCCACAATTGCTGATCCCAAATACGCTTTCCAAATATGCCACCTTGCTGCAGCCCCATGTGCTTCCTTACCAGGCCCACCTTCAGCAGCTTCTGGCCAAATCCACCAGGCCTGCCCTCAGCATTCTCTGGTCACCCCCAGCCTGCTGTTCTGGCATCTGACCCCACACCATCTGCTTCTCTGCCAGACACTCCCCACCATGGCTCCTTGCTACCTCCAGCTCACTCTTCCATGGGGCTTCCCTGGCAGGCCATGTGGGCCTGTTCTCTCAATCTGCCATTTTTTGTCCCTTTCTATTTTATTTCCTTCTCCTCACTGCTCTCATTTTCTCTTGCACAGGAGTTTTTCTCTCAGACTCCGCCCACCAGGATATGTCGGTGCCAATACAATTTGTAACTGTATCACTACCCTGTATCACTGGCAGAACCATGCAGAGAAATAGTATGAAAGTACTTTAAAGGGCAATTCTGTGTTTCTAACAAACACTGGAACATTCTTATGGAAGAACTATAATAATTAGACATACTTATGCAATGAAATTTCTCATTTCATATTTTCTTCTTCTTAAAGCTATGATAAATAAAATGTCTCCCTTGATGTGAATTCCTCTTAGGAACTTGAGAATGACTAGAGTTAAGAGGAAGGAGGAGCCAGACATGAGCATTCTAAAATGTCTACTATTTAACTTTCTTAAATTTTTATAACAAGAGGTAGACAGCTATTGACCTGTATAGTTGTCTTATTCTCAGCTTGGACATTTTAGAAACATATTCAAAAGTGGAAGGAAAATGCATAAAAATCTCTCCTAAATTTACCACCCAGAGATAACCAGCTTTCACCTTTGAGGCAGTTTCTTGGACTCTTCATTATATTCATTTTCAGGGCAGAAATCAGGCTCCATCCACTGATCTTCGGTGGGGGTGAGGCAGGAGTAAAAACAAAGGCTAAGTCCCAAGAGATTGGCACCTGAATACCTTTATACCAACTCCAAGACTAGCTTCTGGTTACAATCACCAGGTATTCATCTACATCATCCTTGAGAATGCTGCTGTTCCTTATGCAGAAATTGTGTATTTTTGTTCACAAGTGTTGTCCCGAAGTCTAGACTAAGACCTGGTGTTTACTAGGTACTCAAAACACACAGTAAGAGAGTAATGCGAGAGGAGATTTTGCCTCTGTATTACTGTTTTAGCCTCAGATTTTTTTAATGACTCAATTAACTCAAACGTTTTTCATCATTGCAGAAAATTATTTGCTCCATTTCCTTGATTAGAAAAATATCCACATTTAGCTCCATGCTACCTGCTTTCTGAAGTGAGACAAGCAAAAATAAAACATGTTTTTTTTTTTGGCAATTTTTCTGTCCCTGTGTTCCAAACGTTTGACAAGAATTAACCGAGAGTCAATAATTGCTTAAAGTGATAGGAACCTATCAAGAAGAGGGACTGCATGTTAAGGAACACAGTTGCTGAGAGTCAAAAGATGAAAGGCAAAAGGGGCCATGTTTTCTACAGGAAAGAGTATGGTAGAAACACATAGCCTCAACTATTGAAGAATTTGGGGTCTATCTAATTCAAGTAAAGATCCACAAGCTTGAAAAACTATAAGGTTTCCATTATACATGTTTTTGAAAACTAGTTTTTATTGAATTAACATTGATTCATAACATGATAAAGGTCTCAGATGAGTGGCATTATAGTCCCACATCTGTACACACTACATCACAATCACCACCAAAAGTTGACTTTCCTTCCAAAGCATTCTATTTGTTCCTTTTACCCCTTTCACCTCTACCCATCTCCCTCCCCCTCTGGGAACCACCAAATGTTTTCTGTGTCTGAAAAATATGAAAGTACTAACTCAAAGAGATGCGGGTAACCTGTGTTCACGGTAGCCTGATTTACAGGGGCCAAGATGGGGACAAAGTTCCCATCAACAGATGAATAAAGAGGATGATATGTGTACTTTATACAGATGTACAGATGTATTATTTATTTATGGATACAAACAGTGGGATACTACTCAACAATAAAAACATGAAACCTGCCATTTGCAATAAGATGGATGCACCTTGGGGATATTATGCTAAGTGAAATAGTCAAGTGGAAAAACTACGCTATTATTTCATTCATATATGAAACATAAGGAAACAAAACAAAGAATCTCTTAAATATGGGGTTTTTTTAGACTAGGTCTCGCTATTTTTGCCTGTGGAACTGCAGGCTCATGTTGTCCAGGGTACCCCGCACTCAAGCAATCCCCAGCCTCAGTTTCCCAGGTAACTGGGATTACAGGCGTGAGCCACCGTACCCATCTTTAATTTTTTTGGAAACAGGTCTTGCTATGTGGCCCCGGCGGGACTCAAACCACAATCCCTGGCCCCAGCCACAGCTTCCCAGGCTGCTGCTTACAGGCATGTGCCACCATGCCCAGCTGAAAAGTGATTTTCTATCACAGCTCTGGAGTTCTGAGACGTGATTTGGGATGGAAATGCAGGATGGGTACATGGGGTTTTTTTTGGTGTTTTTTTTTTTTTTTTTTTTTGAGACTATGTCTCACTATTTTTGCCCGGGGAATCTCAGGCTCACGTTGCCTGGGGTACCACAGACTCAAGCAATCCCCAGCCTCAGCCTCAGCTTCCCAGGTAGCTGGGATTACAGGCACGCGCTGCCATGCCCAGCTATATCTTTTTGGAACTAGGTCTCGTTACCTGCCCCCAGTGGAACTCGGACCGCAATTCCTGGCCCTGGCCGTGGCTTCCTTATGCTGCCGCTTACAGGCATGCACCACCATGTCTGGCAATATGTTGTTTTTAAAAATCAGTATTGTTGAAGTATCACTGATAACTGAAATTGTAAGATACTTAGAGTGCACAGTGGGAAGATTTGACACACATAATGGAATGATTCCCATCAGCTCCCAAACTTCAGCTGCACTTGACAGTGTGGTCAGTGGTGGTCATCAAACTGCACATGAGATTCTCAGGCCTTATTCATCCAATAACCAATCATTATGGCAACTAATCTTCCACCAATTTCTCTCTGTTTGTTGGAGCCCTGTCCCTGACACTTCTCTACAAAGCTTGACTAGTTTACTCCATGCATATGTAAAGTTCTGCAGTGTTTGTGTTTGTTGGTTTGTTAATTCGTGTTGTCACAAATGGCAGGATTTCCTCCCTTCTAAAGCTGAATAATTCTTTATACAAATACCACTCTCTCTCTTTCTTGCGCTCTCTCATGCACACACACACACACATAATGTTGTTCAGTACATGTATCTTTCAGTGAAATCTTAGGCTATTTTCATACCATTATACAGCTTCTAATTTAAATTTTTGTGCTTTGTTTCTCTACCAACTGACCCAAATCATCAAGTCAGTTCTAAGGTCATTTTCACTATATATTTTAGAGTCTGCAAAATTATTTTTTCCAGTTCTTGGACAAAAAATAAACTTGTAAAATATGAATGACAATTTGGCTGATATTTCCCCCCAAATATTGATGTTCTGTTCCTTTCTCTTCTAATATTTAGTGATAATAGAAGTGTCTTGAAAGAGTCCACTTATTTCTAATAGTAGCTATTTATTGCTTCCTGAACATTGCTAGGATTTATTTTTTGCTTTAACCTTGCAATTCTTATGTTCTCTAGAATATGACAGTATGCATTCCCTTTTGATTGTTTTCAATGGCCATTTCAAGTTCTACATTTACATCTTTTTCATCCTTAGAATCTTTAAAAACATGTATAATTGATATTCCTTTCCTTCAAGCGTTTTTCCCCACAAAATATTATTTACCATTTAGGGGTTATGTTTTATTATCTATTTTCTATACACAGAATTCTATGCATAAAATACATAGTCTTTTATAATTTTTCTCTATATCCAAATAAAACACTTTCATATCATAACCACTGCTGTTTTGATCTCATCATAATTGTCTTTTCATTTGTTAGGGGAGATAGCATTAGAGAAAAGTGACATTTACCACACTTTCCTAAACTGTTACAAAACAGACCTCCTTGGAGATCAATAAAAGGTGATGGAAGGTCTGTTTTGCTATTTTAAGAAGGCTGTTAGATACCACTAATTTTTCTTTCTAAAGAAAAAGCAATTGAGGATATAGAGGCACTTCTTTAAAATTAAAATTGATGGAATATTTAGATTTTGGTCTTTAACCAATTAAGCTTGCTATTATTTTGCCCTGAATAAGAGAGACCCAATCTAGTCCTGGGCAGAGCATGACATGCCCATCTTTATCTATTCATGGGAGATGTAAAGATAATGAAAGAGGAAAGCATGTGCTCTACTCATAGGAAGGAGTAGATAAGGGACACTGAGGGTGTACCACTTTAAATGACGTTCCTCCTAGAAACAAGAGGCCAAGGGGATAAGTGTTCCCACCTGAGCAGAGTAATGTGCCCCCTCTTGGTAACTGGCCCCACTGAAGAGGATAAAGCTCCAAGTGCACATTTCAATTTGTTTCAATGGAAAAACAGTTGATCAAATTTTCTCTCAGATTCTGAGATTGAGTAGTTACGCTTTCAAAAGAGGTTTTTTTCCACTTTTTAACTGTGATTTAGCAATTATAATAGGTACTTAGGAAGGTAATTATCAGAGAAAGTAGGCTGACTTTTTTTTTAATACCTTTCTTACTATTCTAAATTGTCTTATCAGGAGCATATTGGTTAAAATAAAAATTCTATCTAGTCACTGCATAGACACTGATGATTAAAATAATTCATTTCCTGTTCCCTATATGCAGCTTTATTTATGCTGGTCACCCCAGGCTGCCATAACAGAGTCTCATGGCCCAGAGTACTTAAATAACACACATTTATCTTCTCAGATATTTGGAGACTAGAAGACCCAACCAATACACCTGAAGACTCTCTTCCTCAGTTGTCAATAATTGCCTTCTTATGGTGCCCCATGGTGAAGAAGAGAGCTCTCTAATACCTCTTGTTACAAGAACAACACTTCTGCCATTTATTAGGGTGTTGCTCTTATGGGCGCATATAACCTTAATTACCTCTAAATACAGTCATATTGGGAGTGGGACTTCAACATACAATTTGGGGTTATGATTTCTTGGAACTGGAGGGGATTATGCCAGGTGTAATAAGCCAGAGGAAGAAAGACAAACACTGGGTGGTTTCATTCATATGTGAATATAGAGAAAGAAAACAAATGAACTAACAGAACAAGTCCAAAAGAAAATCTATAAATGACTTCAGAACTGAGCCCACTAGAGGTAGAAGGGACATGAGAAAAAAGTAGGTAATAATGGAAAGTGATGTTACTACAAAGAACTACAAGAAGGAAGGAAGGAAGGAAGAAGAAGGAAGGAAGGAAGAAGAAGGAAGGAAGGAAGGAAGGAAGGAAGGAAGGAAGGAAGGAAGGAAGGAAGGAAGGAAGGAAGAAAGGATGGAGAGAGGAGGAGGGAGAGAAGGGGAGGGAGAGAGGAGGTGAGAGAGGTAAGGAGAGTACAGATAAACAAATGGAACATGCAATGAGAGAGAATGAAGAAATAAAAGACGTTTGGAATGGTTGAAAAGAATAGTTCGGAATGAAGAGAACAATGAAAGAACAATCGATATCATGGATGACAAACAGAAGATGACTTCAGAGAGAGCTGTCAGCTGGGGCTGAGACAATTGGACAGAGTAAAAACCTTTTGAGAAAGAGTTTCTCTACAATGGATGGCATAGAAGTTTTATACAGAAGTTAAAAGGAATGTGTGGGGGAAGCTGAGACTGTAAGTCTCAATTGCTTTTCTAAGATGTTTGGTGATGAAAGAAAGGAGGAAGGATGGGAACATAGTCAATTTACAAACTGATAGAAGTCCTATGGAATATGCTGGAATTCAACCTCTCATCAAATAGTCTCTTGTATTTTCTACATTCATCTTTTCTGATAAAATTTGATAATATCTCATTTGAGAAAATTGCCTCAGGAGTGTAATGAAAGGTCATCTTTGCACTCAGTCAAGAAAATGAAAAATTGACACTCTATTTGTAAATTGTATGATTCAGTGGATTTGGTGTTTATCAACACGATTAGATGCCAGGAGTCTGACAAATCCACAAAAGACTCGTTTCTACAGAGATAAGTCCTTTTTTTATATTTTATAAATCTTTTTCAATTTTCCTTCCAGAGCTTTGATTGTGGCCCAATGAGACTTGGCATCCTGCATGACACAGCATGGCTTCTATTGGTCTCTTTTGAGCCAAGTTATTTTGGGCTGTGGGGATTGGGATTGTTTCATCCCAAAGAAAATGAGTTTCATTGAGCAGAAAATAAGAAGATAAGACATAAACAGAAAGAGTCACTCTTGTGGAGGACTACTAACCATTTAAATGCTCGCTTTTTAAATGAGTTTCATTCAGTGACTGTTTCAAAGTGTTTGACATGCAGAAAGTACATTAAATTTTGGAATTCAGACAATAAAAATAAGAACTATTGGTTATTGAGCACTATATACATCGGAATAGGTGTTTTTCATACATTTATTATCACATTCAATAGTCCCAACACCACCTTTCCCCACATCTTTTAGGTGATATTGAACTAAAATACTCAATGATTCAAAAAAAAAGTGAATAAAATATTTGGGATTTGAAGGTATATCTGTTCAAAACCAAAACCTGTTCATTGTTGTTTGTTTGTTTGTTTTCTCAATATAGGAAATGTTTCTAAAGGGTTCATGGTTCACTAAGGATTTTGAAAAGAGCTGTGAAAACAATTTTACTGTGTCAATAAATTTTTCTTAATAACTCTATGAGGAATTAAAGGTAGTTTTACTCAATTGAGATGTTCATTATATCTTAAAACATACCTTCAAACCATAGGGAGATACTGTCTCAGTCTTCAGGAATTATAGAGGTTTTATTTTTAAGGGGCTTATAGTATTCTATTTTTTTACTTGTGTATTTAGTTTTGTGATTGTTTAAGTCAACATTATTCTGAATTCAAAAATTGAAAACTCTTAGCAGGTTATATTTAAGACAAGGTTTTTTACATGGAAAAGTAGACCTTTTGACAGTGGCACCTTACAGTTAATTTTGTTGAGATATTATACTTAATTAGTGAAGAAAGCATCATCTCAGCGCATTTTCCGTTATATTTTTTTCCAGTCTACACTTTATTGACAAGGTTTAGTAGGTTGGTTCTCTGATTAATCTAGAAAAGAATCTAGGAGTTGTCCATAATAGCAAGTGTCTTGGAAGACATTCTTCAATCCATTACCTGTTCTGCATTTTATGAAATCTTGTTCTTAATGATACTTCTGTTTATTCCTTCCTTTTTATCTATATTTCTTCTTACTGCTTTCTTATTCTTTTCTTACCTCTCTTCATTTCACCTTTCACTGGTGTAAAATTTCTACCTTCTATTGAACATTTTTTATTAATCTCCTCTAGTCCCATTGCAACTTTGAAATAAGGAATTCCCCATCTTTGAGGATTAGGATAAGTTGCTCAACATTTAAGTGGTTTATTCAAGATCACATAGCTTCCATGTAGCAGAGACTTCCAAATCCTGAATCAAAATCATGCTGATACACATATTAAAAAGAAATTAAAGTAGCCTTCTTCCCTAGGAGTTTATCCGGATGGTGCTCTCCACTGGTGGAAGCCTCAGAACTTCTATATGCCTTTGGGCTATTCCTTATTTTTCTACTTTGTTGAATAACACTGCTAGACCACAAAGACTAAAAATTTCCTTCTGGCTCATTAGGTATTCGAAAGTGTTAGAAGAGATCATGGGCATTTTTATCCCCCTTGGCCAAAATATATCAATACTGCCTTAGAAATAGCAAGGATCTTCAGTAAACTAGCCAGAAGCAGTTTATCTTTATTTCAGCATCATTCTTTTTATATCAGGTATTCCTTGGTAAAATTTTTCAGGCCAATCGGAAGTTTCCTGACCTTTAATTTCAACTCCAAAATTCCAAAACTCACAGATTTCTGGGTGTGTGATTAATTCACTAACATTATATACCACACAATTCTTTCCTTTCTATTTGATATCACTCTCTGGAAGAAGTTAAGTCTTGTCAAGCAATATGTAAATGCATTCATAATAGCCTTGATCCTCTGCACCCCAGACATATTAGAGATTGATTTTATAAGCCTCTAAGTCTCATTGTTAATTAATATTTTGTTCAAAATTCCTGGAGTGATTTGTATTTTTCTGATCCAACTCTGACTGATTGAATATATGCTGCCAGAAATAGGTAGCTGTCTGTCAAAATATATCTTTCAGAGGCTACGGCTTTCTTATAGATGGTGAATCTGTCACATTGTGACAATTCTACTTATGGTTTTAGAACAAGAAATAGTAATACAGATTATTGGTAATGAAGTATTGACTAGTCCAAGATACATACAAGAGAAACTAATTCAGAAAATAATCATCTAGTTTACAAGCCTATGTGAAAAAAAAATTGTAATTTTTGGTATTTGTGAACTTGGATTTTAAGAAAATCAACTTCTAGACTCCAAGAGAATCAAGCTGAAAAAGACTTTAAGCAACAAGACTAATTAGAACCTAGCTAGAAAGATCAGACAAAGGTTGTAGCCTCCACATGCGTGGTATTTTAAAATTACCATAAAGCTAAGAGGGAGAGGAGAGAGAGTAGAGAAGACAGGGTGCTGAGGTTAAAGAAGAAGAAGAGTAAAAGCAAATTTATAGGCTACATCGAGGAGAAAAGTCTACATTTAGTTCCCTGGATATGAAACCACCTGGAAAATAATATATCCACAACCTACTAAGTCATTGAAGGGAAATTCTTTCTACAAATCAAGATCCTCATTATTATTGACCAGATGACACATTTGTACATCCCATTATCACCCAGGAGTCCCATCAAAGATGTCCCATGCCCACTTTGAATGTGTCTAAATGGGTAATGGCAAGTGAAGTCAGGACCCATGAACCACAATGCCCAAAGGAGGTCTCACCCTTGACTTAGAGACCAGGAACAATGCCTAGCTCAGTAACTCCCACACTCTCAGAAGAGGAGATATTTATCGTGTCCACTAGGAGGATCCCACCTACCTGTTGATGAGTGCCTGCTATGGAAATCTGAATCTTTCATTTTTAAAGAAATGTTTCATTGTGACCATTCTGGTCACTACTTAAGTCTTGTGTGTTTTTGTCATGAATGGTATGTGGAAGCAGATAAAATTTTTAAGGTTTTCGATGCAAAGTTGTCATATTCTGCTTTCTTCTAAATGTTTTCTATGTTTGGAAAAAATATATTTTCATGAACTTCATGGTTCCCAACTGGTAGGATTCATGCCCTTGAATAATATGCTTCCTTAGAGTGTGGACAGAATCTATAACTTGTTTCTAACTTATAAAAATCGCCACCAACAGCAAAAGCATAAAATCTCAGTATTGTAATTACACTTTATGATATGTTAACAGTGGTGAGATGTCGTTACTGTGAAGATACTATATTGAATAAGACCGTGTGGTTATAAGGGAGAGTCTAGAATGGCTATTCATGGTTGACTTTTAAGAAGCAGAATTCTGTGTAACATACAGCCACAGAGGATACATTTTACTGATGTCTTGAAAAGAGGCCTCTTCCCCACTTGAACCTCCAGATAAGAATGCAGCCTTTTCCTCGCCTTGGTTGCATCCTGTGATAAACTGAGCAAAGAGTTCATCTACATCTGCTTGGATTACTGGCCTATAAAAATCTTTGAGATAGTGGTTTTAAGACTTTCAGCTTGTTATAATTTATGAAGTAGCAATAAAAGTTAAAGCTCAACTGTGCTTGGGTATTCAGTGATCATAGAAAAGGCTGAGAGAAATGGATTTCAGACTATCAAAAAGTCATTTGCTTATCTTATGTTTGAGAATTATTTGTGGGAATAGGTTCCAGTCAGGAACTTTCCCCATCCCTTATCAGGGTAGGCCGCTTAGCAGTTCTGACTAATGCAGTGCTTCCAGAAGTGATTTGAGCCTCTCCCAGACTGAAGTTTCTATGTGCCTTCTGTCAGAATATAATGATGATGGTGGAATTATAAGGATAAAGGCGGTTGCCTCTATGAAAACTGCATGGCGTAAAACCCCCATATTTTTATTGACCATTCCATTTGACCTATAAAGTTATAGAACTATAAACAGGTATGTGTTGATCCCCTGACACATGAGATTTTTCATGACATAAGTTAGTCTACTTGACGAACACAATAGCAACAAAATTTGCTTTATTTTTTGGGGTGTTATTTTTTTTTGGTAAAGACAACTTCTGGAATAAATTTTATGACATTTAAATTCTACATCACATTTCATACACATAAGTATTATACATATACATACAGATATATGTATATATGCATGTATTTATATATAATACACATATATACATACATATATATGTATGTATTCACACAGACATATATGTGTATATATATATGAACATTTCATCTCTGATCTAAAGCAAAAGTGAAAAGGAAACTATCACTTGAAACTTAGGCCATGATAACAAAATAAATAAAGCATAGTTATGCCACATCCATTTTTGGGTATATATGATCAACTTTCAAAGTGAAAGTAATATAGAAATTGGCTAAACATATGTATTTGGAAGCATGTAAATTTCAAGGTTTTTGGCAACTAACAGACTTGAACTTAAAGCTCAAACTTATTATGTGTTTAACCTTGACAAAGTTATTCAAACTGTTTCTCTTTTTTGTCATCTGGTAAATAAATGTGCTCAACATTTACAATGGAGAACTCTTATGGGAACATCATAGAAAATCCCAAGACATGCAGTTCTCATCTCTTAGTAAGTGGTCAATAGTTGCTGTATCTCTTTGTTGTCTCCCTTATTTTTGCATATCATAGAATGCCAAACAGATAATGGATGGCAATAATTACGTATGACTTCTTAATGGTGTTAATAAATAGGAGTCATACATCAGAACACTAAAACTTCAAGATATGCAACCCTTTGCTAAAGTTGTCCATCTTTTACATTTACATTTTTAGAATAGTGCATTCAGAGATATTCATGTAGTGCTTTGATTAGAAAAACAAATTAACACTATTGTGCATTTGGCATGATTGCATCTTACATAACCTTCCAGTGTCTCCCATGCCAATGTGTTTCTGAACAGAAAGTGAAAATCCTATGAGCCTTGTAAAGTTATAGCTGTGGTATACAAGTGTGTACATTTTTGTGTGTGAATTTGCAAAAAGTTGATGAATTCATGAACATTTTTGGGATTTAATGAGCAATGTTTTTCCTCTTGCTTTCTTCCTTTCTCATTGCTCATCAACCTCTATTCTTTTTATTGTCTCTTCTTTTGCCTTCCCAGGTCCTTCTTATCTCACTATTTTCTACCCATTTTTGGAAACTCATTTCTAGTTTCTCACCTTCTATAAGCATCCCTTTAAGATCACTACCTTATTAAGTATTTTCAATCCTAGCTTTTCCACCAAAGTATTCATAACTAAACTAGCCATGTATCATCTGGATTCTGAGAGTCCATGTCCACAACAAAAATTACTCCTGTAAAAGATATTGACATGAACAGGTATAAACCAACTCAAAACATGCAGAAGAAAGGTGGTATATTCACCTTGGTCTATGTAAACCTATTTTGAAGAGGTTAAGTATGAGTTTGAAATACCAAAAAAAAAAAAAAAAAGACTCATGAGTGAACCAAACATAGAACATCTTTTTTCAAGGTCAATGGATGAAAACTTCCTGAGTGGGCAAACTGCCCTAGATTGTTCTACAAAGTGACTTCCCTTTGTTCTTATAGGACCTTACTGTTTCTATCTGTTGATTAATTAGTATGTCTGACTGCATAGTCTGAAGAATTATGTTTTGCATAGATGAAGAACAAATGCTCTAGATCTGGCTTTATAATTTATTAACCTAATGTTATCTTTTTCATAGTGCTGAACTTCTTCTGAGCTTCAATTTAAACAGAGAACAGGAGGTCAAGTAATGAGTATCTCACAGAAGGAGAGGAAAGTGTTAGAAGAGGTTTGAAAGTTTTAAAATGCTAAAGAAAGACTAGATAATAATCTTGTTTGTTCTAAAATGGAGCATGAATGGAAAGTTACTTATGAACCTACTAGCATATGAAATGCTAACCTTTTGTCCTATAATAAAAAATTTTACTGTGATAAATGCAAATATAATATTGAAACTGGGTTAAAAAAAAGGCTTTTTGACTTGAAACTTAAACACCTTTGCCTTCTTTTTCCTAGGAAGTAGACTCCAAGCAGTTAATTACCATGCTTACTGTTCACCTACTATTGGTATACAAAAATCAGCTATCAGTTTTTTTTTAGCTTTTTCCCCCTCTCTCAGACCTGAAAAAGAAAAACTTAGAAACACAGTTTAAACTAGTCTACAGACCAGTTTGCCTCAATTTACCCTCTTTTCGACTTCTGTGGGTTCTTTCCACCATCTCTAGCCTTCTTGCTAAAATCTCAAACCAAAGCAAGACTTTGAGAGTGCAGACTAATTTATTACTGTGATTTCCTAATTACTGCAAAAAAGGAAGCAAAACTCCAAATTACTTTAACATCCAAAACCTTTGCTAACATTACCCAAAGTCCTTTCTACACATTGTCTAAAAATCCTCAGTCTCTCAGTCGTGATCATCTCACTAACATCAGTCAGTCAGAGTTCATCTCCATGTGTCCAACAACATCTTCCTTTGACGTGCTCCAATTCTTCCACACTGTCTTCTCCTTGCCCTCCTCTAGGTAGTAGAAAGAAGCGCCATAGTACCAGAACCAGCAAAGTACATTTTCTTTTCAGGCCTGGCTTTCTCGCACAGCCTCTCCCAGACACAAGTCAAACTCAGCAAAACAAACTCCAACACAGAGTTTAAATCTCCAAACACCTTAACTTCCTTTAACAGACACACACCTAGCTGGGCCAGCCAAAGGCTGCAGGACCCAGGCCTTGGCCACATGACCAAGCTCTCATGGCTCACATCTTCATCCCACAAGTGGCAGAATATCAGAATCAGAATCAGAATCCCTTTCTCTGTTCCAACCTTCTTTCTAAAGACTTATTTCTATTTTCCCACCTTCCAGGAACAGCTCCTGAGTTATCACATTACAAAGAAAAAACCTGTTTTACTTTTTCCTCCCCCTTATATCTTTGTAAAAGAAATTTCTAATCAGTCATTCTCACATTTTGGCATATCCTTGTTAAAATGTGCAACCTTAAACAGAAGGCACCCAGGGGGGTAGGTGCCCCTATCAATATTACTAAGATAAGTGCATGTATCATATTACACATACTTATAAGTATAGGCTTAGAGGTCTAGATGTTCAATATGTGCTTGATGTTCATTTGATGATAATATCTCTACACAACATTTACTAAACTTCTGTTTCTTTCCTATCTTTTATAAGGAACAGGTACCTTCATAATCATTTCCCAGAATAATACTAGGAGGACAACAGAATGCCATGATTTATAACTGTAAGAAAGAATTCAAATTTAAGCTTTAGTATTGTCACTTGCGGAAATTGTGACTCAGTTACCTAGCTTTTTCATATCTCAGTTTCTTAATCTGTAGAATGGAGATAAAAATAGCTTGTTTGGAGGGTTTTCAAAAAACCAAAAGAGTTAGGTTATCTTAGGTAACAGAGTGCTTTGCTTAACACTCAATAAGCAATCCATAAATGTTACTTTTTTTTCTCTCTTTTCCCCTTTGTCCCTTCCCTTGAAGAATATGGCTATGGATATTCTTACTATCTGGTTATTGTTAAGTTGTCACTTGTGTGAATATTATTGGTCTTAAAGATTATAGATCCAGAGGAGGTATTTCACAGTAAGTCGCTGTAAAGGAAGGTTTTTTTTTTTTTTTTCATTTAAGTTAATGTATTTTATAAGAATAATAGCCTTGGTTGTTCCTGCTTGATAATCTTTGCACCATCAGCCTAGCTACAGATGAAAGGGTATTCTCTATTTCATGGCAAGGGGAAGGCTGTTTGATGTCATTTTGAAAAGTTTTAAAGAATATAGAAGGAAATCTTGAAATAAAATAACAGAGCTTGGCTCTTGGGAACTTCAGAGTGGAACAATGCTGTATTTCTGTTCACAGGAAACTTCACCATTCAAATGCATTCACCTTTCATAAAGCACCTCCTCAATTTCAGTCCAAACATTGAAAACTGAGACTATTAAATCAGAACAAAAACACTTTTGAAAACATCTTTGGAAAAATACAATTTTGGCACAAAGAGATGAGAATCATGAGGGATGAAAAAATCAAAATGGAATTCAGGAAGGGAGACAGCCTCTCAGGTGGTTAGCTATTTGTGAAATTGCAAAGTAGTAATCAAACAGGGAGATGACACCCATCAGCACCTATTGTTCTATAGTGCCCCTGATTCACTCTTTCAGACATGTAAAGAGTCAGGCAATTATAGGGGCCAAGGATCCTGTTTTATAGAGAAGGGAAGATTTAAAGTTGACTATAGTTAAAGCATTTATTGGGAATCTTTCTCCATTCTTCTCTACTTTCAAGTCTTCCCCTCACTTTACAGCCTCTTTGCATACCTCACTACAGCTACAAAGCATCTCCTGCCATGATTTCTGGTCATGCTTTCTCTCTCTTATTTTTCCTCGCTCCCTCTGCCCTGCTGAAGGCAGTTCTTTGTGGTGCTTAGAGCATGGATGGTAGAAGTCAGCTCTTGCAACTAAATCCTGAAACTGCAATTTGTTGCCTGTAAAATCATGGACAAGGTTATTTAAATTAATTTCGTACACAGTTTACCCCTGTAAAATTGTGTGATTGTTGGTAGAGCATTATCCAACTTAGAAGGGTTAAATAAGCTAGGGTTGCAACACACTTCAAATGGTGCCAGGAATGTGGTTAATACTCCATACTAAGTTATCTATTATTAGTTAAAATCACCACTGCCCATCATTATTTTGAAACCTAGAGCTGAAGAATCTAAAATGCAAATAGACTGTACTCAATTCCCTCAAGAATTCTACCCAACTTCAAAAGAAAATACAAACATCTTAACTTCATGTGAGGGCAAGAATGATGCACACTCTCACATTTTAATAGCTACATCTTCACACTGGAAATTTACATGGCAAATGGGGTTTTGCAGATTGGAATAGACCCTGAAATTTCCTGATTTAGCCAGTCTAATCAAGTGTATCTGCCCCCAACAAGTGCAGGAGAGGATGCTGAGAAAGAGGATGCCTGTTATACTGCTGGTGTAAATGTAAAGTGGTACAGTCATTATGGAAATCAAAAAATTTAAAATAAGAATTTTTTTCTTAAATTCAAAATGGAAATACCAGGTGACCCAACAATCCTAATCTTGGGCCTCTGTCCTAAGAACATAAAACCATAAACTCAAACAATCACATGTTCTATAGTGTTTTCTGCCGCACTATTTATAGTGACCAGGGCATGTAAAGTGCCCACTGATAGAAATTGTGGTCTACTATATCACGGAACTGTTCCATCATGATGAAAGGCCAAATGTCATTATGTACAGTCAATGGAAGGACTTTGAGGGAATTATGTGTGGTGAGGGCAATCAGAATGACATTTGCACAGGAGTTTATTTGACAAGGCAAAATACTTAAAAAAACTAGTGGACAATAATAAAGGAAGTGAGGTATCTGAGGTTAAGAGGAAGAAAAGGGTAACATAGGAATATAGGGATAATAGAGGTGGAAGCGGTCTTTTGCCTACTTGGCAATAAGAAACTTAGTTAATGGTTTATAACAGAGTAATTGCTTTAAAGTTCTACAGCTGATCCATGAAGGTCACCCATGTTTCTACTTTCCCAGCTATAAGGAGAGGAACACATGAGGATCTATCTCACTGGAGTCAATGAATGACCACATGCAAAGTTTGCATCAACGTGTTTTCCGTGGTAAAGATTTAACAAGTTGTGTTTATTCATTAATAACTGCTTAACAGTCACCAAGTTCCTCCTGGCACCGGGCAATATTCTGGGTATGTGGAGACTTTAGAAATAAAACAAAACAAAATCCATGAAACTGACGTTGGAGAGGGTACATCCAGAGAATTAAAAGTAGTGTTTGGAAATGTGTGTGTGTGTAGCCTTGAGGTGGAAGTAAGTGCTCTCGAGAGAAACAAAAGCTGAATAGGGGGCTCACACATGCCGAAATGAGGCAACAGAAACAGATTTCAATGATCGATGTGTGTTCTAGGGAAGATCACTGGAAAGCAACACTGGATGGAGACTGGATGGAAGAATGTGGGCGAGATACGAGACTTTAAAGGAAAAGAGCGTGGCAGGCATGGAAAGAACTGGATCTATACCCCAAAGGAGGGTCCATTAGCTATGTTAAGCACCAGGTATGCAAAGTCACAGCAAGAAGGTCAATTCAACTGTAGCAGCTTTAGCTATGGGGTCTGGGTCAAAGCTATGAGATCAGCAAGCAAGAAAGAGCAGACAAGGCATTGCTAGGATCTGGGCTCTGTATGGGGTGGTCTGAACACTCATTCACTGTAGTAGCAGAGTAGAGACCACATGCTGTGTGGCCTAACGGCATCAGTCAAGGATTATGCTGTGTTTGGTAGCAGGAGATGACACCAGAATGGTGACACAAGTGAGGAGGTTGGGGCAATATTTTCAAGTAGAACTATAAACACTCACTCTTCCTACCATGGTTTTTAACAAAATACATGTTTTGGAATCAAAATTCAATTTCCCACCGAAGAGTTGATACATTTTGTGTAACTGAATCAAAGTTTTTTTAGTGTTTCTTTCTCTTCTTTTTATTTTTTTGGTCTCTCTGGAAATAATACAGGTAATAAATAGATCTTTCTTCTTCAAAGCTCTTTGTAAGTCATCGAAAATGCAGTCGGTGCTTAAAGCTGGATTAAAATGCAGGCTGCTAACAGTGGCTTTGTTCTAAGTGTGATTACTGATAGATGAAGGCTTGGGAGGATGGAGGAATGAAGTGCAAAGCTTTCACAAGGGACATGAATATCAATTACTAGGCAGTTCTGAAATGCCAGTAACACATCACAGATCTGCTCGCCTTGACTGAGGTAGTATCTGAGTCAATCGCTTATTCCTGGATTCTGGGGAGCAGAGTCTCAAATTCAGAAATGTGCCAGGAGGCTCTACCCCTTGGCAATGCTCTCCAGCTGTGGAATTCAGGAAGGAAGAGGTGTGCATCTTCTCCATCACTATTGGCTACACACACACACACACACACACACACACACACACAAATGCTTCTTATTTCCTTTGCTTTATTTTGCTTTATTTAGTCATTTTAATGATTAACCATTTATGGAGAATCTGCTGCTCATCAGACATGATGCTAAGCATGGCAATATTATAAGTTTGGGTCCTGCTGCTGCTGATTATTATTATTTACTCTTAAAGAAGCTAAATCCAATGCCTGATCTCAGTCTTTACCTATAAAGTCAAGACCATTTCTGGAAATCAGGCCGAGTAGATGCCAATAAACTCTTTGCTCTGGACCATAGAGAGACAAATATTCAAGTAAACCACCCTTCCAACGTGCCAGGCTGGTGCTATTCAAGGTTATGGAATGTGAATTACTGGCAATCTTTGGCTCCAGTCACCCAAACTAAGAAAATAACATGGAAACAGAAAAGTATTTTCGGCATCCAGGAACAATACAGCACTGCCTGGTATTCTCATGGACTACAAGTAAGTTTTTTTGGAGATGAGCTCACAGTCAAAAAGTGAAAATGCAAAAAAAAATGAAAGGAAAATAACAACCATGAAAAAGGGAGAGTCAGCAGTAACCGCAGATAAAATCTGTGTGCTAAGAATTACAGATAACCAATAAGGATGAACATGTCAGTGATTAAAGAGAAAAGACACCAATACACCTAGTGAATACAAATGTTAGAAAACCAAGGTTTTAGAAGGAATCTTTCTTATATTTTCTTCAACATATTAGAGTATTTATAAGTGATTGTTCATATTCTGAGCATATAATGCAATAAACTTGGAAATATATAGTACTCTCAATGAAATCACCCTTCCTGAGGCAATGGATTTTGATATCTATTGAGTCAAAATGAGCAAAAATCAAAGTACTTAAAGCATAATTAAATAATAAAGGAAATAGTAGATATAGCAACATATTTAGGAATAAATAACAGAAGAAATATCACAGATAAAAAACTCCAAAACAAAATGGATCTTTATTGAGAGGTGAGGGAATAAAGCAGACAGAAATCGCAGCCATGGATATTCATACAAGAAAATGAGAAAGATTAAATTGATTCATGGGATGCTTTAACTCAAGAAATTAAAAGAAAAACCAGCAGTGTAAACTAAAATAAAGGAAAAGAAAACAAAATAACAGGTGAGATGAATTGAATGAGTAAGCAAAGACCTCATAAAAAAGAAATCAATGACACTCTATAAAGAGCTAGAGTTCAATAAATAGAGCTTCTGTCCACACCATGGCAATTCCTTGTCTTTGCTCCTTCAAACTGTTTGGAGTGAGATTTCTGTCTTAGCCTAAGGTGACCCTTAGATGATAGCACTCAGAATAGCTGCTAAGAAAGTGCAAAGCAAAGAGCGTGTCATTCACCTGCAAACTTTTCTGGAGGCAAATGCAGCAAAGGATCAGGCACTGCTCCAGATGTTTTACATCCTTATCGCATTTCATCTTCCCAGCACCTAGGAGCGCCCAGCTGTGGCTAGAGCAAGGCTGCATAGCAAGCAGTCACAACTTGAAGCACATAACCTGTATTGAGTCTGGAGGTCCCTGGGGTTGGGTACCAGTTGATCTGGACTTGGCATACACAGCTGTCTCCTCTTCCTTATGGGATCAGCAGACCTTTTGGCCATCTCTTGCCCTGGAGATGATAACGTGCAGAAGTGCCAAGTCAACTCTAAATGTACCACTGCCCAACTTGGTTTCTGCCATCAGCTAATGTTCCAATGACTGAAACATTTATTCTCAGACTGACTATCTATCTATCTATCTATCTATCTATCTATCTATCTATCTATCTATCTATCTATCTATCTATCTGTCTGTCTGTCTGTCTGTCTGTCTGTCTGTCTGTCTGTCTGTCTGTCTGTCTGTCTGTCTGTCTATCTAATTATCACTTATCTATCTATCTATCTGTCTGTCTATCTATCTATCTAATTATCTATCATCTATCTAGCTAGCTATCTGTCTGTCTGTCTGTCTATCTATCTATCTATCTGTCTGTCTGTCTGTCTGTCTGTCTGTCTCTCTGTATGTGTGCCTATCTGTCTGTCTGGCTGGCTGGCTATTTGCCTATCTGTCTGCCTATCTCGCTATCTATCTATCTCGCTATCTATCTCGCTATCTATCTCGCTATCTATCTCGCTATCTCGCTATCTCGCTATCTATCTATCTATCTATCTATCTATCTATCTATCTATCTATCTATCTATCTATCTATCTATCTATCTATCTATCTATCTATCTATCTATCTATCTATCTATCTATCTATCTATCTATCTATCTATCTATCTATCTATCTATCTATCTATCTATCTATCTATCTATCTATCTATCTATCTGGCTGGCTGGCTGGCTGGCTGGCTGTCTCTTTATCTGTTTTTCTCTCTGTCTGTCTATCCATGTATTCATTATTTTGGTCAGTCATCTCCATGCCTATAACACTTTGGAGTTAAGTCTTTACTCCTCCATAGGTGCCCATGCTTCACTCACTCTCCTTCACACCTCCAGTGTCAATACCCCACTCCCTTCCTTCCCCCATACCATCCTCCCTCTTCCTCAGGGGGATGACCAGAGGGCCAGTAACCAGTATATTTTTCACGAAGTTTAAGAAAAGTCATCTTCCCCTGTGCTTTGCTAGTTTGTTTTTTGGTTACTTCTATTCTACAAGTAAATGAAACAATCTAGCATCTGTCTTTCACTTAGCATTAGCACCTCAAGTTGCATCCAAAATGCACTGGTTTATCTTTTTAACAGCTGAGTAGTATTCCATTGAGTTATTGTCCAGTCTGGCTGATACACTGATACTGGGTTGATGGACTGACCTGCCTTGTTAGATGTCAGATCTTCCCCCTCAGGACTCCACATGCACCCCTCCCAAAGCTGAACTTGGTGGTAGAGGAAGGACTTCTCTAAATAAAAAGGAGCAGTTCATTGATCAAGGGCGTTGATCACTGAGTAGTTCATTGAGGAAGTTGCACCCCTTGCTAAAACGTTCAAACCAAACATCTGATTTCTGAGCCTAAAATAAGGGATAGGAACATGCAATGGCTGGAACTGCAAAGTCCCATGGACCAGTGTAGGTGCAGGTAGATAGATTAGATCAATTTACCACAATCCTTATATTACAGAATTGTTGCTAAGAAGCCGAGCAAACCCCTCGGAGGGGAAGGTGAGAACGTGGAGAGCGAGACTTCAGCACTGGACAGCTACCAAGCTCTGCCCCGTCCCGCCCAGAGCACGTTGGAAGAAGCAAGCCTTCTGTAAACCGGGGTTGAAGGCCATTTAGTCTCTCAGTCTCCAACACTTAACATATGCCAGGAATCTTGCTGGAGACGAGGACCAGGTAGTTAAGAGCGCTGCGTCCAGATCCCATCCTCCGGAGCTCACCTGGCCTGTGCGGAAACCACACAAAGGTCACAAAGGTCACGCTGGTGATGGATTGTTCCTGCAAGAAGGCGCATCTCTGATGCCACAGGAGCGCAAAGGGCACGCAAGAGCCGCAAGAGTCCGGGTGGCCAAGAGGCAAGAATGATCACACAGACCCAAAGACTCCGTGGTCATGAACAAGTCTCAGCAGAGGGGGGGAGGGGGGAATGGGGGAAGGGAAAGCTATCCTTGGGTGTGACACAAAGGACGTGGGGCCTGGTGGCCAGGGTGATGAGCACAGGACCGAGCCAGCTGAGCCAGGCCAGAGCTGGTCTGCATGAGACCTCACAGAAGAGGCGGGGAACTGGGAATTCATCCCAAGAACCCCAGGAAGCGTTCGTAGGACAAGACAGAGGTGGGTGTTCACCTTGGAAATATTCTAGCTACCGTGTAGACCCAAAACCTGTGGGGAAGGTTCCAAAGACTGAGTCTAAAAGATGTGATTTTCAACACCTTTCAGTGAAACAGGCCAAGTTCATCACCAGCTCAGAACCCATGAGGTTTACCTGTTGCTGCAGCTGCACGCTCGTGGACACCACAGACATGCTAATTAATGGACTTCCTGCCTTTCTTTGCACGTAGGGGCTTTCTGCACAGAATGACACCGAGAAATGCAGTTCCCTTAGTGAGCGGCGTTCTTTTGTACATTGTCTTTATTTTAAACATTTTGTTGATATGATCAATTTAACCTCTACAAGCTGATGAGCTTGTAGTCAAACAGACACTCATACATACCTACACATGCATACACCTCCATTCAATAATGGACAAACATGCCACCTCCCAAACTTTTCTTGCATCCTCTTGCGTTTTGTTTTTCCTTCTTTTATGTGCTTAAAAATACTTAGTTTAATACTTGCTTAAACAAATTTTGAGTGCACAACACAAAACTGCTGACTCTAACAGGCTGTCTGGAATATTTCTAGAAGTAACTCAGCCTGCAAATTGAAGTTATGTAACCGAGTCACTCCCATTTCCCTCTTTCCCAGCTCCTGGTAGTCATCATCCTATGCTTGCTTTCTATAAACGTGACTATTTTCAGTATCTCAAATAATTGGAACCAATCAGTATTTATCCTTTTGTGACTGGATTATTTCTTTAAGCATAATCTCTACTTCCACGTGTATTGTTGCAAATAGCAGGGTTTCATCTTTTTTATAGCTGAGTAGTATTCTATTTTGTATGTGTAACACATCTTCCAATCATTGGAGAATGGCATTCACATTGTTGTAACAGATATATATGTATATATTATATATTATATATATGTATGCATCTATATACATGCATATGTGTATATATGCATGCATATGTATATAGATGTATACATATTACCAGTATATAATATAGATGCATCCATTTGCACATATATGTATATATGTGTGCATGTATACATCTATCATATATTGTATTGTAATGTATGCCTATTAATATATTGAATATATAATATATACATGTGCATGCATGTATACACACATACATAATGTATAGGTGCAGGTATCTATAATATACACAATATATAATAAATTCATACATACATGTATATGCTATATATAATAGATGTATATATGTATATATCTATAAATCACTCAGCTATTGTGAATGATGCTACAATGAACATAGAGATGCATGAATATCTTTGAGTTAGTGCTTTTTTTTCTTTTAACCTCAAGGGTGATCTTTCCACATTTATATGTATTTCATGGACATTCATTAATATCATCTTTTCATTAGTGATGATTTCTTCTAAGCATATGATGAATAATACCTATAATATCTTTTTAAAATTTTACTCACAGAAAACCAATACTCATACTAGAAGAATGATTCATTTTTTAAGAGAGCGAAAACAGGAGATAGAGTGAACGAGGAGAGAGACAGCTGAAATGAGAGCACAGACTGCGAACAGATGTATCAGAAAGCGATGCCACAACATAATGTGGGCAGAGTCACCCAGTCATGCAGAGTCAGGGGAAACCTGCTTCTTGGCTCTGTGCCCTGTGGAACCCCTCAATTACAGCAGAGAACGAATGTGGACACTCAACATTAGTAGTGAATGGGGAAACGATAAAATAAAGTCACAACATTCCCATTCAAATAATTAATCAAATATTTTCACTCTCTTAAGAACATAGTTTTTGGTTATATGCAAAATTGTCTTGTACCAGGAACCTTATTTTTAGTGGTATTGCATAGAAATAAACTACCTGTAATGTGCACTGACAGAAACTCTGGGACTAAGCTGTTTTTTCCCGCTTTGAGGACAGTGGCAATTTTTTCAGGCTTTTACAAATATGATTTATTGAATAATGTTTTTGTAGTAGGAACAAGAAAAAGATTCCTGCTCCTTAAAGATTGTATTGACCATATCATGTACCGGTTATGAGAAAATAAAAAGGCCTTCATTTATTATTTAAAAGCAAGGAATGGTAATTCCATACTGGCACAGACTTTGTCAATTAAAACATTTATTTGGTGGATGCTAAAAACAATATGAAGAGTCTAATTTTAGACTGTTGCTACTTTTCGCTTTGTTAAGTAAATATATTTTGTCAAAAACATTCTTTAAAAATCACTTTAAATGAAACAAGCTCATCGGGTATTTTAAATAAAATATTTTCATGGCTAGTAATAATCTCCATTTTAATAATGGCATATTTTAAGAGCAATTTAAAATTTAAAAGAAATCTCTTATCTATTCCTTCAATCACCGTCATGTTCTGCTAGAAATGTTGACTTTATTTTATAAGTTCAGACAATCATTCTTAGAAAGAGGAATAAATTATTTAGCACCTAGTCCATTTTGCAAGGCATTAATCCATTTAATCCTTCTAATAATTTGATGAGGTAGGAATCACTAATGTCATTTGCAAATGAAGAAACTGACACTTGGCTAACTGGATTCCTGTTCTTTCCAAATTCAGAATTCATATTTCTCCTGGTTATTTCTCTTTTTCCAAATAGCTTGTCAGGAAACACTTGACCAATCAGTGAACTTTAAACATAAATCTATCACTAAGTTCAGTATTTTTTTCTGCTGAGATAATAAAATTATCTTGCATCTCATCATTATTATTATGATTACTATTAATGATAATGAACACACATTGGATTCCAATTGCAAAAATGAAAAAAAGTCACAAACTTGACCTTACACAGAGAAATCTATGTAAAAAATGAATTTGTAAACGAAATGATTGTGTAATAGAGATAATTTTCCAGAAAACCTGGTTTATCAAATATCTCACCCTTAGCACCATCAGCATGGCTATGAGATTTCCATTCAATCTGTTTCATCTCACAATCTGTTTCATCTCATGAAACGAATTATCCAGCACCCTTGGAAAATCTTTATTGTGCATCAATTATGTTGCAGACATTTCCTAGAGGTGAGCTTGGAGAGTGAGAAGAGGTGGATGGAGACACTTCCAGTTTCGTTAGGTGGAGCTCCTGCTGACTCCTCCTTGTGTTGACACTTAGAATGACAGTGTAAAATCTGATGGCACCCCTAGCCAGTGGAGAAGATGCTCCATGTAGACAAGACTGTCTACCACTTAGAGACACTCACAAAAGGTATCTAGAGCCATTTTTATTTGAAAACACAGAATTGCAAAGAAATAGATGAGTGTGGTGATGATTCATCAATGCAGTTTGATCCATCATTCCCATGAGAGACATGGTGTGGCCACTGCGGTGCAAGAGAGGGAATATGAACAGAAACAGGTAGTGAGTGAACTTGGAGGGTCAAATGACCAACACTGAGAACAGACTAGAGAAGGATCCACAAGTGGAAGGTTCCCACTTGATGTGATATGATAGACTACACTGGGGAGGTAGGAACACTCAAAAACTTTTCTGTATAAAATAAAGGTAATGGTGTTCCCAGATCCAAACTTAACCTACCCAACCACATCAGCTACTACTTTCAGAATCAGGGAACCCTGCTAGATTTTAGGATAAGACTAGAGAAGGAGAACAGAGATGTTATGGAGCACAGAATGTAGCAATGTGACCAGTTCAACAAGCTATTTCCAGCAACCTCATGTTGTGTGTGGTAGGGGTAGAATTTTGCTGATGTCAGAGGTCAGGTGTGGAAATTATCAGTGTGTGAACGAGCATAGCCACAACTGGGTCACTGATTCATCAAACTATTACAAGACGAGTTCAAATTGAAGAGAGAGATCTATGGCATAACCTGCCTTGAGTTTCCAAACTCAAATAAGGAGCACCGTATAGAATATCATGTAAAATCATTCAGTTTAAAGAACTTCGAGTAGTCAATATCAAAGAGTTATCCTTTTAATATGAAAGTCAAGTTAGTGTTCAGTTCTGCTTACTTGGAATGATTCTGAAGGATACTTTGAGTCTCAGAAAATTCTTTATAGTCATTCCAGACATTGGACAAGCTCCTGGAAATCCTTGGCAACCTCAATGCTATGTTGAGAAAGCAATGTGTGTGTTTTGTTTTGTTAATGAAATGTTAGTCTATCCTGGACCTCATGATACGGACAGATGAAGAAAAGCCACCGAGAACCTATAGCTATGCTCTGCTTTTTAACACCTTTCTAAAACCTGAGACTCCCTGAAGCACCGTGAGAGCTACAGAATCCATGAAGATGGAGCATGTCTGACTCTCACCCCTGCCATCCTGGATGATAGCAGGAACTTGGTGAGTATTTGCTGGATGGATGGATGAGCGATTTTTCCATACCCTGCTCCTTAGAGCATTCCTGTTGTGAAGATCACCTGGAAAGGATTTTCTTTTTCTTACAAATGTAAAAGTCAAAATCAACAGCGCATACACCAATATTGCTCCAAATCATGTAGAAAGCAATGAAAAATCCAGGGCATGCTGATCATCTCCGGATCAGGGGCCACTTACTACCTATTTTTATCTCGTAGGAAGCATTACTGCATTATGCTCATCCTAGATGCCCTGGAGATGTTTGCTAAATGAGTCACCATATGTTCTTAGCATGCATTTCCGTCAACTTATAAATCTGAGCCAGCTGGAATTTTTTCTTTCTTTTAAAAAATGTCTCCCTTTTTATGAATTCTACCAAGAGCACCAGCAGAGAACTGTGATAATGTTCATTTCATGAATTCAGAAAGGCTAGAACTTCTCTCAGATTATTTTAATCAGCACTGTGTTTGTTCTTTAAAATGCCAATTTTGTTTTCACAATTTAAGTGAAATCTATTTCCACGTCGAGTGCAATGCGGAGCGAAATATCCTGGAAGGGCATAAAGGATTTTCTGGAACTCAGGTTGATCACTTTGCATTTATTATTTTAATGGGTCTTTCATACTAGCCATGACATTTAGGCTTTGTTAGCACCATTTTGTAGAAGAAAAATGTGAGATTAAATGTCTTGTTCAGAGTAGTAGGTGAAATTGGTGGAAAAGCTATTTGGGCTCAATTTAGCTTAAAGGTCCTTTGCATCATGTTCCCACGCATTGTGGAAATGGCATTGTGTTCTAAAAGTGAAGAAAAGGCTGAGGGAGAGGAACAAGTGGGATTTGCTTTGCTCCTGAGGATTTGCTGTGAGCAGGATACACTGCAGGTTGCTCTAATGCATCAATAAGCAAAATAAAGCCTGTGTCTTTGAGCCAAGTCATGGAGGATACAGGCCTCGAGTCCAGGGTAGGAGACAGAAGTGCTTCAACATGTACAAAGATGAACCCATCACTAGGCTGAGCCACTCACTCACTCCAGAGGAAACAAGTGCAAGGCAAGGGCAACAGTTTCCAGTGCAGATTAGCTCAAACAGAGCACTTGCTTTCTTATTTCTGGGCAGAAGTCTGACCCAGGAAAATGTGGGGCTTAAATGTGGTGACCCTTTGGTCACCAGTTGAGCTTGGAAAATGCACCTTGATTTTTAAGACCCATTTCTTCCTCAGACAAGCTTTCATTTTTTCAAGTTATTTTGTTAGTTGATTTTGGTCGTGAAAAAACTACCTGCTTCAATGCATATTAAATTTCCACTATAACTTAAAATAAGGGTGCTTAATACACATTTACTGAATACCTACTAGGTCCATGAATGGCAGTTTTATGTTTTTTTTTTAAGTAGGATGAGATTAATGTGAGATGAGATGGTGAAGAAGGAACACTAGTGAACATGGGAAAAATGACCATACGACTAATGCAAATAGGACTTCAGAGCGACAAGACAACCCAAAACAAATTCAAAATAGCATCAGTGTGCTGTTGAGTAGTAGCAAACAGTCTAAAATAAAATGCCACTGTAGTAGCGAGAGAGAAGCTACAGAAAGATAAATAAACTTTTGAAGAAACAGTCAAGACTTTTAATAATTTGGCAGACTGAAAACCCACAGATCCAAGAGATTTAAGAAATTTCTAAAGGGATAAATACAAAGAAAATCATACCAAGAGATTACATATTCAAACTGCAGAAAAATGATTCATAGAAATAGAATCTTATAACAAATCAGATACATAATTTATATTTAAATCAAGCTACAGATAAAAAGTCATCTTATAAGAAAATATGCAAGGCAGAAGAAACTGTTCATCATTTTTCCTGCCAAGTATAATTGGTATGATAATATCAGTTCAACTGATCTGTCTAACTTATGTGGTAGCAGGCAGGATGTGGATAAGTGGAAATATCTAAAACTATAGTTGAGGGTAAGTGAAAAAATGGAGATAATTGCTCATGGCTTGAATAATAGAAATGTTATTGTAATGCTGTTCTGTTTTAATTTAAGAAAGAAACTATGAAAATGAAAAAAATAATTTAAGACAATAGCTCAGTATTCAAACAGGAAAGAAATCCTATTATGACAATGGTCTTAAGGTGTTCCTCTCTTGCTGGGGTGAACAGAGATGACAAACACAAGGAAAGATACTAACAAAAGAAAACAGAAGGCAGGAGTGTCTTTGGGCCAAAGAGATGCTTTGTGGACACTCAAGAGTCTTTTTATTTCACAGTAAATTGAATAACCAGCAAACAGTAATGACACACTTGTAACAAGGCAAAGTTCCCCCCAGAAATAAATATTCAGGATTTGTTTTAAACAAACACATAAAGGATGAGCAAAACTTTGGATATCTGCATGCATGTATGATGTGTGCGTGTATGTACATGCACACGTGTAGGGTGTTGTCATGTTATTAAAAGGGATAATTCTAAAAATTAAAATAAGAACAATTTGATCATCTCTACTAAGATAGCTTCCCTTTTCAAACTCTTCCACATGAGTGACATCTACACACGGAGGTGTATTAGTTAAAGGATCTTATGGGGTTAGAGGGTCTCTTGCTAGTTTATCCCAGCATGTACAGCACTTACCACATTTCCTCTTTCCTCTGAAAGAAAGAGCCATCTTATTTGGAAAGCCTCAACTCAACCTCAAAAGCACCCTTGACAGAGAAATGCTACATTGCTCCCTTTTCACTTAAAAAAAAATGTTTTTCTTAGTATGGAAAAAATGCTTACAGTCTGTGGGGAGGTGGTCTGGAGACAGGAAACTTTATAACCTCCTTTTAGCACACTCTTGCTGGTTGCCATAGACACCAATTTAAAGTACCTTTAAAAGACTTGTGCCAGCTGTGGCCGTGGCTCTTCCAAGAGGAGAAGGCATGTGAATCAGATGCCAATCCCAACTAATTCATTGAGACATAAATCAATCCAAATAAGAGCCTTAGACGAAGGTGGAAGGAGAGTTTTTATAGACTGTGGAGAACTAACAGTCGAGGAAATAACTGGAAATGGACTGAGGATTCGCCGTGTTCCTTGGAGACTTGGAAGTGAAATATGAGCTCCTTGAAACCCCTCAGATCTGTAGTCTTCTTTAAAGTGTACTGTGATTTGCTAGAAATTCCCTTTTTTAAACTATAGCTATGAATGATGCCACTGGGGTCATTTGTAAGCTTTTAGATGCATAGATCAATGTCTATTCCTATTGTTCCTATGAAAATACTGAGGTTTCATATGCTATTGAAATTGGTTCCTCACAGGGAACTGATGACAGCTGTTTCCCCAAAGGGGCACTCCCTATGCCATGGGTCTGCATGTGTGAGCTGTGCCATCGCCCTGGTCACCAAACATGGTGGGCTGGACTCAGACCACACCAATAAGTCTTCCCATATGCTTTGTAGTTTCTCCTGCGCTGACTCAGCTTCCTCCGTTTACCTTCAATTCAGATCAGATCCCCCCTGCCCTTCCAGAGGGTGACTGATGACCATTCAGAGAAAGACCCTTGGGGATTTTACCTCAAGCACTATCACACTGCCTCCTCCACTTCCATTTGCATCTGTTTCATAAAGCCAGGCTAACAGCCCATGTGTTCTTCAACTCAGAAGAGCGAGAATCCACTGATAGGCATTGTAAGGAGCAGGGGAGTGTGACAGGGACAGTCTTGTCCCTGTTTCAGGGACTGAGTGTGTCACAAATAGCTGTAGCCCAGAGGTCCATATCCTGGTGTCAGAAAAATATCAAACACTGTCCAGAAACCAAGGTCAAGGGCAGTGGAAGGCACTTCAAATTGAGGTATCAAGTCTGAGATATGCAAACCCAAGGCAGAGATATCAGAGTGGGGGTCATGTGTGAACGTCAAGGCTGAAAGCTGCCAACAGAAGGAAAGAATAAGCAAGGAGCCTTCAACCTGTCTAAGTGCTAAGAGGAGGATGAGAGGAGGGCTGATGCAATCAGGCAAGGAGTTCCTGTGGGCAAGGAATTTCCTCAGAGACCAGTCCCGGATCCTCTGAAAAGCAGCACTGACTCCCAAAGGTGCTGTCTGTGTTGATGGCACGTTTATTACCCAGCTCACTGCTGGAGTCACTGCTTCCCCTAAGGGGGTGTTTCCTCTCATGTGACTCAGCTGTCTGAACTATCGTTTTGCATGGTGAGCAGCTACCACCATGGACGTGCTACTCTCTTGACGCATGCAAATGTACTCACATCTGCAAATGGTCTGACCCTCCACAAGCCAGCATGTTTTGAGGATGTTGCTGAGAGATTGGAAAGAGATGGCTGCAAGAACCTATGGTTACCAGGCACAGAACTGGCTGTAAAGCCATACAGTTTCCAAACATAGAAAACAAAATTCGACAAAGCTCACTCTTACCTGAAGAACGTCTGATAATGCCAATGTCTTCACGTTCCTCGCCACAGCTTTGCCCCACCTCCTCCTCCATCTCAGTCTGTGCTTCATCACACCTGCAGACAGACATTCAAACATATATGCCCTGAGACCAGACTCCTGGTTTTCTCACCGTACTGCAGTAAGACAGGATGTCTTCCCTTTGAAAAGGAGAAATTTTAGTGAAATTATCTTTTGCTTTCACTACCACTGCTTCTCAGTTCTATGGTGGGGATGGTGAGGGTGAAGGGGCCCTCACCATGGAAGTGGGGAGACAAGACTCTGGATTTCCTGTACTCCTTCATTTATGCACTTCCTTTCATTCTTCTCTACTCATCACCTCCCAGGGTTAGTAAGATGACAATGACCCCAACACCACTAATGTGTCCTGAGACAAGGCCCACGAGGTTCCAAACTCCTCTCAATGCACATCACTCTGATTCTGTTCACTCTGGAGAGCTTACATGACAATTTTCATTTTGCCATGAGGAAGTAGCTCAGGAAGCCAGTTCTCTGGGTCACACAGCTCTCAACTTGAGTGGCTGATTTGAAGCTGTTAGTCTCCAAAGCTTACATTCTTCCAGTTATTCAAACTGCCCCAAACCACTCTGATCCCTGATTCTTTCTTTGTGCCAGTAGCGCTAATCTTGTAATGCTGCTTTATGGATTAAAGGGTCAGTGTTCTTGGGTCAATGTTTTGGGTACAGTGGGGGACTGCTTTTTTTTTGTTGTGTTAAAGCTATTTTAGTTTGACAAATACTAGGAAAACAAAGCAAATGCTTCTTAAAATGCAAAGACATTAAATAGCTTACATGTCTACCTTGGTAGTATAGAAAAATGTGGCTCCCTAAATTTAATTCTAGCATGAGTCCTCTATGATATCTCTGCTCAGGCACACCTGAAAAACTTGAATTCAACCCTTGTTTTTAACATTTTTCATTCTTTTTCAGCAGAAACCCTGGAGCTAACCTTCTACCCAAGACACAGACAAATTTCTATTTTGCAAATTATCCATACTGAGTCTCAGCAAGCTGTGACATGAGCATAGTTAATCTCACTTGGCATTATGCTTTTTATGCTCAGGCCTTCCTGGAAAGAAGAAGATGATAACTGGAAGTCCAGAAGGACTGTGAAGTCAAGCTAACTTAGGTTTGAAACTGGCCTATCATCAAGGCAAGTCTACAAAGCTGACTGATGGACAGCTCAACCTTCAGAAAGTGTTAAGAACTCAAGGAATTTATATTACACTGACTAGTGAGACCTCACACCTAATCTGTTGCAATTTATAAAATGGTGACTGATCTCTTATACAGAGTACTTACGGAATGATCTCCAAAAGTTAATAGCTAATTCTTTGAGCCAGATACTTTCACCAAAAGTGAACAAACAAGAAAAATAAATTGAAAGGCAGCTGCATTTCATTTTCTATTTCTCTGTTTAATCCTTGTGGTTCTCAGTGAATACCAGTAAAATTGGCCATATTTTCTAAGTGACTAAACAAAAGAATGGAATCATGTTAGCAGAAATAAGCCAGAAAGATAAATACCGGGTCATCTCACTTATATGAGGGATAGAGGGAAAACAAACGAATGGACAAGAAAACTTTAAAACTGTCAACAGAAATGAAGCATAGAGCAAGAGAGGAGGAGGGAGTTAAATGAGGGAGGGATGGGCACAAGAGATAATAAGATGATTCACAGGTGAGGTGGTGATGGGGGAACCTCAGAGTAGACGATAGATAGATAGATAGATAGATAGATAGATAGATAGATAGATAGATAGATAGATAGATAGATAGATAGATAGATAGATAGATAGATAGATAGATAGATAGATAGAGAATATATATTTGTATATCATGCAATATATAAAAATAAAATTTAATATAATATATATAAATAAAATTTAAAAAATAATAAATCCTGCCAACATTAAAAAAAGAATGCCTACATGATCGAAGGAATGAATGACTGAATAATAGAATAAATCAACCAAAAAGAATATGAAATAAGTGAGTGGCTTAGCAATTGCTTACTGATTAGGAAGAAGCTAGGACTTATCAAAAGGGACCAGCTCACTTTTGAAAAGACACCCATCCTTTTGTGCTTTCCCACTCTGCCCTCTTTTACTGAAGGGGTCCAGAGCTATACGTAAATGCTCAGATGAAATATCATGCAGAAGCAACCACAGCAAGTGTCCTGGTCACGTCAGGCTGGGAAATGACGCTGGTCTGGCAGAACCAGTGGGAGCTGAAGAAGTAATTACTTGGTTTCAGAGAGTCGAGCTAAGACAGCATTTGCTAATGCGTAGTGGAGCGCTGATCCACAGCCAGGTGCTTACCGCTTGGCAACCAGGGAAGGGGCTGAGGTGAAAGTGGGTGAGTGAGGGTCAGCAGAACACCTGTGAATAGGGGCTGTCACCTGTCGGGGTCTCCTTACATGTCCCCTTGAAGGCCCAGCAGCCCAGAGCACAAGAACACTGCCACAGACCAGACCCTCCCATGAGCTCTTGGGACCAGCTATCTTTTCAGATTCAGAAGTAATGCTCATTAAGGTAGCACAATGCACCCTCAGCATCATCACATTAATCACATAATCAGCACAATATTTCCACAACTAACAGCTCCGGTTGTAACTACTGAGACCCAATGCGATACCTACTGACTTAAATAAATCTCAATTGAGGAAAGATTTTGATGTCCAAAGAAACTTCGGTTCAAACTTATGAAAAAAATACTTCTTCTACTTCAGGGATTTTTAGATTTCAGAATTGTGCACCATAGATGAGGAAGGTGAGACCTAGAGTGTGGGGATTAGGCACCAACATTTGCAGATAAGAAGCAGGCAAGTGACATGAGAAATAGCTCCACTCTGATACTTCTGGAGAGTTTGTGGACCCAGAACAAGGGGAAGTCCCAGGCTTGTTAGTACCAGTATCTGTTGAATGCATTATTTCCTCCAAATATACAAAGAAGCACAAAAGCTAATGCCTCAGCATCCCAGGTCTTGCCTATTTTCTGAGGGAAAATGTCAAAAAAATGGATTACATTTTTTAAAAAATCTGTAGGTAACATTGTTTAAAAAATCAAAATTAAGACCTTCCTGTCTATGCCATCATCCCAAACTAGTTGGAACTAGCTTGCATCACTGGATGCTAATATCTGTCCCTTTGCAAGAGGAATGTGTCTGCCTGACTCATCTTAATAGTTTTTGGATCAAGAGAATTGATTATTGATTGATAGTGTTGTGTGGCTTGTAAACACAGCAGGTACACACCCCGTTCGTCATTATTAATAAACATCCTAACCACTTCATCCAATAGTTCAGCTGTAGAATCCTCTGAATTAGATTTCCTGTCCCTTTTGGGGCTCCCTGTTCTGGTACACTGTCTCTAGGAATAGCTCATCCTGTCAACTCAGCAATGTGCTAATCCCCTTATCGGATCTCATAGAAAGCATTTGGCACATGATGCTATTAAATTTTTGATTAAATAAAAAGCAGAGCCAATTTGCCTTAATACGGTGGTTAGAACATGTCACTTACAAGCTTTTTCTTCCTGACATTACCAAATACCCAGCATGGTCTACACTCTTGATTTCAGTCATGATGACCTTAAATGGAAGGACATTTACTTGTCTAATTGGCTATCATAATGTCTGGCAAGTAAGCAATTAAAACTCATTTATTCAATCGGCAACAAGAGTCTATGTTGTCTCGACACTAGACAGAACACTGAGAATGAAGGGGTGATGGAGACCACCTTCATCAGGGACTTGGGTCTACGACAAGAGGTAATGAGCAAGGTCTTGCCACACAGGGATATGATTGGCCATTGTGTTGTAGTGAGAGACAATACAGCTGTTCTCTGAAAGCAGTAAAGGAAGCTAGAAGGAAGGCTGGATCAGGGAAGGATATGAACCAGGATCTAACAAGATGTGATAGTCTCCAGTGGAATATGGTGAGGATGAGCTGCAATTGAAGCCGTGACCCCCAAGATGGGCAGTGTATTTGTTCATAAAATTTAGACATTGCATTAGTTGTGTCTGAAAAACACAGAGTTAAAAGAGGCCTAAACAGGATAAGGCTACTTTTACTTTCTTGCAAATTCTGGGTGTGGACCCCAGGAGAGAATGTATCACCTGGAGAGTATGTAGAGAGAAACTGAAGCCTTTGGTTTTGAAGAGGAAAATATATAAATATAAATATATAAAGGAAATATATAAATATATATATAAAGGAAAAAAAAATATATATATATATACATAAAGAAAGGAGCATGGATTTTGGACACAAACTTTTGGGAAGAGAGAGGAGGTAAGTTCAGGGAGCTCAAAGGTTTTGGCTCCTGGAGGAAAAGGACCCAGAAACGGAGCCTTCTGCGGCTCTCCCAGCATCAGGCCCCGAAGGTCAGAAGTTGTGTGAGGGTGGAGGAGAGGCGACTCTGACAAATTGCTGAGCCACTGTGCAAGCCATCCAGACACACCAGAGCTGAACCTCTGGTGGGGAGTGACTGAGGATCAAAGGACAAGGTGTAACTTAGCAATTTCAGACTGAAGTAAACCCCACGCAGCTCCTGAAGTAGCAGAAGTGGGGTTCCTTTCTGTCAGGGGCACTTGTGCCAGTGTGGACTATTAGACTCTTGCTTTTGTTTTTCCCCTTAGTGTAAATAAACCTGTGTGTTAACCCTTATTGCTGTACCATCTCTGGGCAAATGCTTACATGCAGGCGGGAGAACCTACAGTGACAAAAACTGAAAAAAAAAAAAGTGTCGCCCCCTACCCTGGTAATACAATGAGGTAATAACCCTTTAGGCTTTGAAGCGCAGAAAGATCTGGCATAGTCCAGAAACCACCAGAAGGCCAGTGTGTTAGGTGCATGCACCATGAGCAAAGGGGTGGACTATGACATGGGGTTGCATAGAAAGGTGCAGGCTAGATTCTAAGGGACCCCTCCCCAAGCCACAGCATAATGTATTGACACTGTCCTTGGAAACTGGGTCCACTCATGGCCTTTTCCAGGTTGTTATGGAGATAGGCTTTGCATCCGGTCCTGGGATTGGAGTTATGCCTCTAGTTAAGACATGGTTCCTGCCACCAAGGTATCTAAGGGGAAAACAAGTGAGTCAATACAACAACTCTCTCAATGTCAATCTGTCTGGTATGCTTTGCACAGCCTTCCATTCCAGGTGCTTCCTTCTGGGCTTCCAGATCTCCCCAGCAGCGATAGCCTTTCCTGGTTCAAAATAATCTCTCATATAAGGTTTCTATCTCAGCCCCTGTTGAACAAAGTCAGCAAATTGTTTAAACTAGTTTCTGATGAGGTACAGAACGTGGAGTGGTGTTTAGGGGAAAATCAATATTACCTGAAGAGCTTTACAAACTTCCTGGGATGCCACTATACTACCATTCACAGATAGATTGGAATTTGATAAGGTTGACCTCATGACAGTAGGGTTTATTTAAAGGAGGAGGAATGACAAGTGACATCTGTTGTTCCCACATTTCAGTAAAAATGGGCTGATTTGAATTTGAATCCCAACTCTGCACATACAAACGAGTTGACTCAGCAAAGTTACCCAGCCACAGTGAATTTGGGTTTTCCAGTCTGTAAAATTAGATCCTCGTACCTCCCTCCCCAGTGATGGAAACTACCTACGTGTCCAAGGATGGCTACATGGGTCAAGAATATGTGGTTGACACACACAGAGAATGCTCGTCAGCTGTGAGAGTGATAAAATCCTGCCATCTGTGACAATGTTTTAGAGCTGGAGGGGAAGATGCTGAGTGGAATAAGCCAAAGGAGTCAGACAAATGCAGTTGATTTCACTCAAATGAGGAATAGAGAGTAACCAAAGGAACAAATTAAATCAAAAGAAAACCTGCAGAGTCAAGGCTACCAGAGGGGAAGTGCAAGGGGGTTAGAGGGGTGTGGGTCCAAGGGATGGTACTTTGGTGACAGAGCTGAAGAGGTGAGTAGCTGTACTCCTCAATCATATACCGTGTTGTAAACTAAGATCACCTTGATCAATAAAAATGATATTTTTTTAAAGAGATGAAAACAATAAAATAATCAAGTCTGGCATCGCAGGAACTTCAAGCTTTTCATTGTGTGGATCCTAGAGGTCTAGCTGGGGTAGGCGAGCTGGGGAGGGGACTGGGTGTCTACAAACACCCTTGGGAGCAAGACTGGGGATTCCAGATGCCTCCCATGGAGACAGTCAGTGTTTATTTCAGCCCCATGATAGCCCTGCCAGGAGGCTCTGGAATGAGTTCCACTTTTACAAGTGAAGAAATCAAAGTGACTTTGCTATCGAATTACACCTACTTACCTGCGAAAATCTTGCTACTTCTAGAAGAGGGTCTTAGAGAGCAGATGACAAGAATGGACCGAAGACCTTTGTACAAACCAATGGGCTTGTACAAAGGCTTGGCTTGTGCTGCATAAATATAATGAACAGAGCTGGGGCAACCAGCATCCTTTCTAATCCAAACTGCTGAACTCACACAGGGAGCAGATGTACGGAAGTGTGTTTGGGTGGGAGGGTAATGAATGATTAGCTACATCCATGTCAGCAGGTGACTTTCAAGATAATCAAACCCAATAACATGGAACACACATGTGCTTGCCCTTACAGAGAAACTCAATATCAAGGAGTGTCTGAAGACCTTACCAGTGTCTGATCCGACGCCCTGTGTGACTGTATTACTGTGATACGTTCTCTCCTTTTGAACTAGGGCTTAATTCAACCTCCAGCTTTCACCTTGCTTTTCCTTTCTTATACAACCTGGACCAAATCCATTCCTCAGCCAGAACTTGACGGCCCCAGTCCAATAGCCAGTGCCCTGGTTGTTCTACCCAGCCTCCAAGAACAAAGGCGTTCAGAGCAGATGGGTGGATGGACAGATGAGCAATCAGATCTACGAACTGCAGCATTAGTGCTAAGGATCGGGCCCAGAAATGCACCCCTTGGTCCTCAATTCTGGTTTATTTTTATTTAACTTTCCACAACTTTTCTTGGCAGAGTCATTTTTTAACTCATTAACTCTAACTGCTTTGTTGAAGACATTGCCACATCATGCCCAGAGCGAAATGATATAATGTTTCACTAGGGTAACTGGGAGCTCAGCCATGAATGACACAAGCATCAAGTCAGGTGATTTTCCATTCCAGGTAGGGCTTCCTGTTTGCATCACCTTGACTCTGAAGCTTTTCGTAAGAAAGAATTTTGTACTTTCGTATGTCCCTGCCCTCAAGATTTTCTAGTGTTTCCCTCCCTTAGTTATAGAAGATTCTGTTCTCCTTTACCTGGACTCCTAAGTATTTCCCCCTTAAGTGTTTGACTTTACACACCCATCATCTGGGCTGTTTGTTCTGTTTCTGCCTTTTCTTTTTAAAGGAAAATCCAGACTCTCTCCAGTTCCATCAAGGTGCCAACTGTGGAAAGATAGGACCCATATCATGCCAAGGGAAGAACCATTCTAGAAACACTGAAGCACCTATAACACTAGGAAACTCTGCAGATGATTGATCTGCTTCATGCGTATTTGCTCTACCATGAAGGCCACACAGCATAGCAGAAAGATGCTTGGTCATGAGAAAAACAGAAAGTGATGAGATAATACGATGTATTCATTGTCTTCTTAACTTTCTTCTCTCCTCTCCTCCAGCATTCCACCCTTTTCTCCTTCCTATTCCCATCCTAAATTCTATAAAATTAGCCTATGAGATGTTAATACCCAGACACTGGGGTTCAACCCCACCTAGAAATAGCAGGGAATTTGGCCATGAACACTGAGGTCTGTTTGACAAGTACAAATGAGTGCAGCAGAACTGAGGGAAGACTGCTGCTCTAGATCTCAACAGCAGAGAAATCCCATTAAAAGAATGGGATAGCCACTGTTGTAGGGTCAAGATACTGAGGAACTATAGCAAGAGATGAGTCTTGGGAGGTGGACCAGGCCCAGACAAGGTAGTAACATTCCACAGCATGATGAGAAGAGGCCCGAAAGGTCACAGAACAAAGGATTGGATACAGTACCTGCAGAAGAGCTGGTTAAGAGGATGTGGTGTCAGTTAAGGGTGAGATAACAATAGATCCTACTGGAGAAGGATGATGGATATGTAGAGAAAGAGACCCATCAGGACCAAAATCAAGGAAACGTTCTTTCTGCAAATGCTATCTCCAAGGTAGCTTCCATTCCTTTGGATGGTGTCTCCTTTTGTCAACTGAACCGAGAGGATTTTTTACATTCACATCATTATTTCAGCTATGGGATTCTTTGTCAGGTTTCCCATTCTGTATCTTGTTTGCATTTTTTATAACTAACACGGGAACACCTGAACGTTGCCTACTTGTCTGGTCTGTTGGTGTCAAGTGAGGTGGATGAATTCATTCCATCGACCTTCAAGAATCGCTTCTGAACAGCATGTAACATCAGGACCAGAGGCCTTGAGACACCTCTTTGTTGATTTGTCATTGAGCAACTCCAAGACTATGGGGAAAGGGTGGGACCTTAAGTCAATGATAATAGTTCACATTGGTGGATTGTGATGATGTGAACGCTTTCCAAGTATGCCCTGTTCCAGAAAAGGTCTCCAAGGGGGAATTGGAAGATGCTAACAATAAGGAAGAAGAGTGACAAAGCCACATGTCACAATATTTAAGATGCACCCGTGGTTACCTACTAAGTCTAAACATATCCTTACCAGGGTAAGGGGGCTGAAGACTACATGGGAAACCGTCTGGAGATTCATGGTTTTGAACAAACCATCATCTCCCTCTCGAAAGAGCAACTTGCTCGTCCGTTCCCCAGAAGGCATGCTTTGAGAACTATGGCATCATTTCAAATAATTTTCAAAAAACTCTAAGATTTGGGTGCCTCTTTTTCCGAAAGCTTTATGAAAGGGAAAGAGGCCGAGTGGCCTAGTTGCCCCTCAACCTTGGATCAGGGTGGCAGACGGGCAAGGATGGACATTTCAGAGCTGGGAGAGGCCTACAAGCTGGCCTTTTGACTCTAGTCTTGGACCAACCATTTTACACACCATGTTCCCAGGCAGGGTGTGATGGTCTCATGAAAGATGGTTTCTTTGAAAACCAAGTGCAAGCCCCAAGCTGCCAACACTGCCTTCAGTTCAGCAGAATCAGGGTTTCAGGCTGCAACAAGGGCAGGCTTGGGGGGGGTTACCCCATCACAGTTCCAGTGCCAATGTCAAAGTGTGAGGGGAATTCCAATATATATTCTCCACCCCCCAGTTATTTACCAGGTCATCAGTAGAAGATGTAGTCTGGAGGTGCCCCCTGGTGCCGGCTAGCACAGCCCAGAGCTGTGGCTCCAGCCTTCTGCCAGTTACTCTGCCAAGCACACTGACTTCCCTCGGGAATCTCCTGGGTCCTTGATGCTGAAGTCACAATGGCAAACAATAGCTGGTCAATGATGCAAAGCAGAATCCAATGAGAAGGTAGAATAGTGGGGGGAGGGGCAAGGCTGGGGGTGAGGGAGATGTTTCAGCTGCATCACCTTATTCAAGAACCTATATGCCTTCCACTCTGGCTCTCCCTCTTCAAGATCCTCAGAGATTCCCTTTCTTCATTAGCAGGAGGAAGGCGAGGTTCTTTATGGACCAAATCTGGATATGATTCCAAGCACTTCTGCCTGCAGGGCCAGAGTCAGCCTCTCAGGCTCACCTGAGTGGAGCAGAAGCCCAGAAGACAGAGCCCAGCTACTTGCCCAAGTGAAGCAAGAGCGATGCTGTGTGTCACTAGCGGTTGAGGGCAGACTTGAGGCGGGGTGGACTGGCCTCCTGAGGCCACCGCCCAGCTTCTCTGAGCTTCCATGTTCTCATCTACAAAGAACTGACGAACGCACCTTCCTTGATGGTTTGATGGAAAATTTAAATGAGGCAAATTTAATTTCACAGAAAGTATTTTCCTCTCTCTGTCTCCTCCTGCTCCCTAGGCTGGTTCCTGCCAGTTCCAGGCTCTCCAGCAGGGCATGGGTATTGGCGGCTGACTGGAGCTCAGTGGTGGTGGATGGGATCCCTGCCTGCCAGTAGCTGGGCCCCTCTGACCTCTGAAGTCCTTCAACTCTGCAGGAAGCTCTGAAATATTCATTAAGTGCACACTAGGCTGAGACGAGGCATTTCCACTGGAACCAAACTCTGCTGTGCGCTCAGCAACCATAGCTTTGCTTTGCTTCTGGAACTAAGTCTTCTCAGCAGAATATCGACATCTGCAAAGCTTTCTGACTTGGCTTTTCATTTCTCCTCTTTGCAGAATTCTGCTTGTCTTGGCCTTTTCATCTCGACATTTAACTGAGAAGAATTTCAATTGTTTGCAGTCCATCCCACAGTGCTTTTCCAATTTCCCTTTGTTTTCTTTGGGATTTTCAGGAAACCCCATGTGTTCTCTAGCGTTCCTTTTTGAGCCCAGAAGAGCCTGGTGCCTCGAAGTCATGGATGACTTTTCAAAATGTCTCAACACCTGTGTCTTAGGCGCAGCCCCACTGGTAATTATCCGAGTGACCTTCAACAGGCAATTACTGTGCTTTGCTGAGTAGTAGTTTCTCAACTGGCAAGGGCGGGGGTGGGGCACAGAGAGCTGGATCTGATGTCTGTAAATGCTGATCCATGGAATCTGCGGGTTTTCTGGAGATATTTCTAGGACTCTCGGGAGGTTTTGTGCTCTTCAACCCTGCTTTTTATTTTATATATTTGGAGTTCTAGCTATGTCCTACTGACACCATTTTCACTAACAATTAAAAAAAAAAAAAACCTCTTCAGAGAGTCTCAATGTGATGCTCTCTGAGAGTCAAAAATGCTTTTTCTTTCTTAGCCCTGTCATAATGGTGGACAGACACATTTGCAGTGGACGTAAGAAGATAGACTAACAAAGTCCTCATTATCAGAGGATTCAACTTACATCAACAGTGTCATGAATAACCAGTTCAGTCAAAGCCCTACCTTAAATTTCCTTCCCATAAAAGATTGAAAGTCTCTAGGTTCAAGCCAGTCATTGTGAAATTAGAAAGAAAAATTCTGACCTTGCAGGTGAGGCAGGTTGAGGTTGAGGCTAATGCTGTGTCTGCCAAGCACAAGGATGGCAAACCTCCCCACCACAGCATGGCCCCTGCTCCAAGATCACTGCTCACCATTAGCAAACTAACCCCCACCCTTCTTCCTTTCCAGACCCAGCAGAAGCCAGATCCCTTCCCAAACAGGCTCCACAAGGCCACAACCCTTTCTTCTCATGCGAGGTGGGAACTGCTATGAACTGGAAGTTCGTGTCTCCCCCAAATTCATACATTGATGCCACAACTTTTAGTGTGACCACATATGGAGTCGGAGGCTTTACCGTGATAACTAAGGTTAAATGATAGCATGAGGAAAGGGTTGGCGACAGTAGGATCCATTCTTTACAAGGATCTTACCCTAGAAGAATGAGACTTTCTTGGAAACAGGGATTATAGGCTGATGCTATCCATTTTTCTATCACTCAATTGACTCCAGAATCTTTTATAATAAAGACAATCAGGCATATTTGTTGAGAGAATAAGATGAATTTTGGGACTGATTATCTCATTTAATTATCACAAGGAAAGAATCAATCAGTGAACTTTGGGAAAAACTGAAACCGCTGCAAATAAAAGCGAGAAGTCTATGACTTATTGATCCTATTTAGCTTCACCCAAGTGAGAAGCGGGCACAAGACAGAAACAAGACAAACCACATGCCTTGCTCCTCAGTGTACATAAATCCCTTTCAGCCAAAGGCTAAGAATCAAGCACGTCTGAATGTTTCTGGACATGATCAATTTCTTTCTCATGTCATGATTCTTCCACTCTTTGCTGGATCAATTCTATCAGCAGTCACAAATTTTCCCCCTTTTAGCAAGTCCTCCTTTGACCCCATCTGCTTCTCTCACTTTCCAAGGGGGAAAAAAAACTTTGAGCAAGTTGTTGATATTTGCTATCCATTCTAGCCAGGCTCCCAGTTATTCTGCCACTGTTCCCACCTGGTCTCTGCCATCAGGCTGTGGAGATGCTCTTGTCAAGGTCTCCAGAAGCCAAAATTGCAGCCAGCTCTGGGTCCTACTCTGAGCCTCTTCAATGCCCATGAGGATTGAGTCAGTGTAGCAGACAGTTCTCCATCGACCCAGAGCTGCATTTTGGTTTATTTTTTTAAATTAGTTTTTTCTTACATCATTTTAGACCCCATAGTTCTCCAGCCACTAGCTCACCAGTGAACCATCAACCACACCCCCTTGGCTCATCCCACTCATTCCCTCCCCCCTTATCTCTTCTACTGCAGATGGCTTTGTGGCCATGCATCCCTTTCCCCTAAAATGTGGAGGATCCCACTCAGTGGGTTACTGGAAGAATCCAATTAAGGTAGGTCAATGACTTAGTGCAGTGATTGACACATACAGAAATTTGATTTTTGACAAACATTCTTGATTCTACCATTCACTTATAAATTGCATCATTTCAAGAGGACAGCATTTCACTTCAACATGTGTGTGTGCTTCCTTTTCCCACCACAAAGCCCCTTTGCTGGGGAAAACCACTCTGGGGAAAACCACTTCAAAATAAAGTAAGATGCCTGCAGGATTTAACGTGATTCTCACCGCCTGCTTCCCTCATTTAGAAAAGGCTGTCAATGGAAACAGACTCATCATGCCTAATAGGAAGATGGAACTTTTATATTTTAGAATAGTCACATTAAAGTCAGCATTGTTGTGAGTAGGTATCTGAAGGAGACGGGAAGGAGCCTTTCATGAGTCTTTTAATAGAAGCGTTATTTAACTTTTATGGGAGTGCCACCGTGAAGAGCCAGGTTTCTGCTCGGTGAGCTTACAAACAAAATAAAATAAACAGACAAGGGAAGCAGTGGGCCATTTGATGAACCTCCCAGAAGACACAGGAATTGGAGAATCAAAATTAACTGACTGTGTTTATTTACTTTTAGCTTCTCTCTGAACTGAGCTTTCATTTCGGTTTGAACACAAGCTAAGTCTCACCTGTGTCATGGACCCTCCAATCTCTCCTGTCCCCTTCCTCATTTTCTCCTTGAATCCATAATTCAGACACACTCGGGTACATACAAGGCAGTATGACTGGTGGCTAAGCAAAAAGCTGCATTGAATATCACTTTCCTATTGCCTTGCCAGAGGGACTCTCTTAATATTTTATGCCACATTTCTAAACTGAAGAAAATAAATCACTTGTTTCTTAGAATTATGCAAAAGTTTTAATAAGATGATTCAGAGAAAGCCTGTGGAAGTTGCCTGTTTGGGAATAAGAATGGTCTGTGTTTAGAGGGCTGCAGGCCCTCCATAATCATCATCACTTTTACAATCACAGGTTGAGCAGCACCTGGCAAGCTCACCCCTGGCTGGCTACATGTTTCTAGCTTCTAGAAAGAGCCAGGTGTCTCCCATCATGATGGGAAGGAACAAGGCCGAGGGGATCATCAGAGTACCAAACACCCATGTGTTTCATCCATTTGCTCCAAACAAACCAACCGGTCTCTGCCAACTATCAGGTGTACCCAACATATCTTACTGCTTTGGCTGAACTCCCACACTGAGATAAATCATTCTATTTTCTCACAGTTATTGTTCTCTGATGACTATGATGGAAGATGCTGCCTGACTCCCTCTCAGAAGGAGTGGAGTTGGACCTCTTTCCGGATTCTCCAAACCCACCCAAATGCCTCCAAGAAGATCCGAGACCTCTGGGCCACAAGTTTTGCTGGCAGACAAAGCCCGGACAAGACACTATCCCCCTAGGAGGAGCAAGGCCATCTTTATTGGATGAATTCTCCACCTAGGATCTTGCTTGAAAAATGCTTTTCCATGGATCGATTTCTTTCCTGATTACCACTAGATAAGTATAGAGACTATTACTTAGACACCACATGCCGGGAAGTGAACGTGGTGATTAGAACTGTCAATCTACAGAAGCCCCCGATCGCAATTGGAGTGAAATGCTACCATTTCAAACTAATCTGTGAGAACCACGAATAAAGACGGGACAATAACCATGGAGAACATGAAAGCGCCCCAGCTGTCAGCACCGAGTGGGAGGCAGCTGACAGTGGGGATGTCATCGCATTGGCAGTCTCTGCCAGGCAGAGGAAATCTGGCTGTTTTGTGCCTTGAAAATGAGCATCAGTTGAAAGCATTAAAATTAGAGCCATTTCACTGAAGATCATGATTATTTAAAATGTCAGTTGCTTTTCCTAAAACTATCATTTCTGGTGGAACATAGGGAAGAAGATCAGCACCGTGGGGGACTGAGGCTGTCATATGCAAGAGACACCAGTTCAGATGACCCTGCTGAGCCAGGCAGCAGGCCACCATGTCTGGTGGGGTGCTCATGCACACATGTGTGTACATGGACAAGCATCCAGCCATGCCTGGAGGGTGTGCACATCACATGTATGTGTGTACATGGTCAAGCATCCAGCCATGTCTGGATGGTGTGCACATGCATGTGTGTGTACATGGCCAAGCATCCGGCCATGTCTGGATGGTGTGCACATGTATGTGTGTGTACATGGCCAAGCATCCGGCCATGTCTGGATGGTGTGCACATGTATGTGTGTGTACATGGCCAAGCATCCGGCCATGTCTGGAGGTTGTGCACATGTATGTGTGTGTACATGACCAAGCATCAGACCATGTCTGGAGGATGTGCACATGTATGTGTGTATGTGGCCAAGCATCCAGGCATGTCTGGAGGGTGTGCACAGGTATGTGTGTGAACATGGACACGCATCCAGCCATAGCTGGAGGGTTTGCACATTCGCACATGTGTGTAAGTGGTCACATCCTCTACCTGTGCCGGATGTGCCACTCCTGCCCTGGAGGGGGTTATTGACCCAAACTGCAGGTGGGAGAATTCATCAAGGAGATGGTCAACAGTAAAACACCAATATACCCCCAATGATGACGTCCCAAAGTAACAGCAGAAGCCAATGTGATGGCAATGAAGGGGAGGAGGAGGATGATAGTAAACATTCCCATGCTGTTCAGTACGGGACCATTTTCCTTATGCAAAGCCTTCAAATACTTCCAATGGACTTTTGAATTAAGATATGTGCTTTCACCCCCCTTTTTATAGGCGGGTACCCTGAGCTCAGAGAGTTGGAATGGCTCCCCCCAGGTCAAGTGATGACGACAACCAGGTCTGTTTTTCTCTTATCCATTAGCAGGATGTCTGCCAGCATCATCAGCTACATCAGGTGAACGCGGGGACCAGCCTCTGCCAAAATGGCTGGGTGTGATGTGGGCATGAGGTAGGCCCGTGACACAGCAATAGTCAGTGGGTTCTGATCCTATCAATGCCAACAAGGTCCTGAACTGGCAGTGCAGGTGGCACCAGGAGCCAGTCAAGGGCACTTCTGGGATGTGTGTGAGCAGAGGATCCTGGTGCATCTGTTGGTGAGTGACATCTTTTCGTTTCCAACACTCAGCACCTCATTGTCATAGCGGATTGTCACATGCTTTTGTCTCCTCTCAAAATGTTCTTCCCAGAGCAATGTTCTCCGACTTCCTCCCAAACTGAATAGCACCCCACTAGCCAAGCATCCCCTGCCCTTTATGGCACCTGATGCCTTGCAAAAGTGTTTAATTTCTATGTACTTGCTCTTGTTTCTATCTTCCACTAAAATATGCATTCGTTGCCAGCACAGGCTATGTCTCTTTTATTAACGAGTGCATTTTTTGTATCTTGGCACCAGCTAAGTACACAAAACACTCCTGCTAGCGTCTGTGAATACTGACTACGCAGCCCATCCTGATGGAATTGTTTATAAGTATTATGTTTTTAAGCACTCATGATGACTTGATAGAATAGGTATTTTAGTACTTTTTTTAACCTATGAGTCAGAGAGAGCTTAAGCTGATTGACGTTAAGGTTGGCACTGAGATCTGAATGCAGGCACTTGGGTTCCAAAGTCCACACTTTTTGTTGCACATAAATAACAGCCTTCGATGGCCCTAAGGTAGGAGTCATTAAATTAATACGTGGATGGGTATTTGAATGAATGAATGAAAAAGTGGCAAATGAGCCAAGATAATGTCCCCTGAGATAGACTGACTGAAACAGAACAAACCTGGGGGGAGGGGGGTAGGAAACAACCTGGAAATCTCTGCCCACAAGGGAAGGAGCCGAATGCTGCTTGTTAGTTAAAAATCGGGGTTGAGAGCATTTGAGGGTCAGCAGGACAGAGGTTCCTGCTCCACAGACCTGGAAGAGCATGAGGCGAGTCCAGGCTGCTGCCCACTTCACCTTCTGATGTTTTTCAGCTGCATTTTTAGGGCATCGAGGGAGATGCCACATGACTAACACTTGAGCAAGAATATTCCATCAGATTTGGCCGAACAGCCATCATTCTGATGAGTCCATTCATGACTCAAGTCATTCCTCTAAACCCTGTCTCAGGCCCCTGACAGGACAGACAGGGGGGGCAGGGCTGGGAGTATGCAATGTCTGGGGAAAATCGATCTCTTCACTGCAATGAGGGCAGGGAGCAAAGGGTAGTGAGGGCAGGAAGAGACGGAGCTTCTCGTATCTGTAGAGGAAAGATGGGGCACAGACAGGCTCTCACATGGCAGCAATGCTCAGAGGACGTCTCGGCCAGGCCCACATGAAGTCGATGAGCTAGTGTGTGTGGCTGGGAGCCACCGCCCAGGTGACAGCCATAGCTAGTGCCGTGATGAGGCAGGGTGGCCGGAAGCTGTTGCCCACTGTGCTTTGTGGGGTACATTCTCATGAATGAAGCATCCACAGTGCTCCTGATCCTGATTATGGGGCTGAGGGGTCAAAAACACCCGTGGATGTTTGATTCACACAGCCTTGCCCTCTTCACCCACATGGTGGGAACGCTCTCCTCCGTGGCTCTGGCCCCTCATCTTGCATTTTCCTTTTTTTTGATTCCTTTTGAATCTCACTTTAAGTGTAGGTAACAGGGTGAGCTGGCAACCTGTCCTAGTAGTTTCAGATGCCAGCACTCTGGATGCCCCCTGGGTACCCAGCGCAGGAGGACAGAACTCTGGTCAAGGCCAAGCTTGCCTGGCCTCCTTCCCAAGTCCCCTTCTTTGTGGCAAATAAACTAGTTGCCAAGAAAAAACAAAGGTGTCTGTCTTTGGACAATCAGGTTGGTCAGATGGGCATTTTAAGTAGCACAACTGTGTTGTCACTCATTGTCCTCTAGGGACATTAAGGAGGCAGGCGTTCTCACCTGGAAGTCTGTTTACCTTTAAGGTGTATAAGGTAGAGTCTCTTATCTACTAGATCCTCAAACAGCAGAGAAAGTTGCTCATGTCAATTAAGCAGCCTCCATATTCCACCAGGATTGCTTAAGAGTCATCTCCCGGGGGTGGGGGAGACAGATGGAAGTAAAGACTGAGGCTTAATAGGCTGAAGGACGTAGAATTCCCCAGTCAGGGCAAGTGTGTGTGCTGAGCGGGGTAAGCCATAGATTTCAAGCTCCACGTCAGGTAGAGGCTTTCCCTGGAAGCTACAGGTTCTGTGTTCAGACACAACCCTCCGGCACTAAACGCTCATTCACTGCTCAATCTGCCCACATAAGCTTTTTCAAAGTATCGTTTCCACTGGCTCTCTGTTTTTCATCCTCCTTGGTGAGCTGAGTGTTGTCCCTGATGGATACCCCAAAAGGACTTCACAGAATCCAACCAGCTGGCCTGTGTCTCCATATTAAATGACCTCACTTCCTGGGGCTCTTCTGCCCTTACACCCCGTTTTATGGATCCCCATTATCTGGGCTTATGACTGGGACTGAGATACTTGAGGGACCACATCTACCCCACAGGACACTGCTTTTTCAGCACAACTACCAGGTGCGGGAGAAACAGAATCGCAGGGTGGAAGTGACCCATCTTAGGGACCTCACTGCACTCGAGAACCAACCAGCTCTTCTTCCACATCATGCCCATCACTGGCGCTCTCCTTGTCCCCATCTTAGCAATGGCTTTCATTACTGGGTAAGATTTTCCCCACTGTGATGATTTCAGAAATCTCGTTACCTTGTTCACTGTGGCATCTCCAGCTACTGGTACAGTTTATGACACATAATTAAGAAGGAATTAATACTGGCTCGGCCAGTGAGTGACTAACTAACATCATGAACGAATTCCAAAGGGGCACTGATGAAGCTAAACTCACCCTGTGCAACAATTCTGTTTCTATGCGAGTTAAGAGACCAAGCAACCTACCGCAAGCTCTAGAGCCAGGCTGTGCTCTACGAGCTGCTATTGTCTCTGATGTCTCCCCTGTAGAAAGGTGTACGGCAGACAGGAAGGCAGGAAGGGAGTCTGGGAGGCCAACAGGTAACGAAGCCTCCCAGCCCACCTCCCCCACCACCCCTATGAATCTGTACCCTCACGCTGCCTCTCCTGTATGCTCTGCTGCCCATCATGCTCTTAGTGTGGGATTGCTTCCCTTGCTGCTCCAGCTGGCCTGTTCTTATCCCTGTGTTGATGCTGAGGTGTGTTTGCTTACACACGTGCACATCCACACTCTTTGGGCACAGGTGTCTACAATTATGGGTACGTGTGCCCTGCCCCCACACTCCCCAGCACCCCTGCATGAACGTGGTCAAAGCTGAGGGTGGTAGCCCGGTGATGTAAAACGTCTGGCCTACTGGTTTACCTGACAAAAGCTTCTTAAAAATGACCCATCTGTGTTCTCTCCCACCCCCAAAGCGGTGACAGTTTAGTGAGTCAGGGAACCAAGTTGCTTTGTGTCAGAATGTGTGCTTTTTTTCCTCTCCAACATTTCCAGAGTTTGAAAACAGTGTGGAGGGTGGGGCCTCTGTGTCAGCTCCCAGGTCACCAAAGATACTGGTCTTTCCAGGTGATTTTGTTCAGGGGTCACCTGTTGGTCTTGTCCTCCGCTGCTCATGTGCATGCAGTGACTTCTGTATGGAAAGCTCTGCGGTTAACTCTTCGGGAGCTGCTCCAAATCTAGACTTTATCATTTTTTTAAATTTCAGGTGATTTCTTAAACATTGTCTAGTTTTGCTTTCATTTCCTTGGTCTTAGGATTTGAGTCTTCAAAACATTTCAGTCATTAATGTCATGAACGTTATCACCAATGTTTTCTTCTATATTTTTTATTGCCGTGGGTATTAGATCCAAGTTTATTTTTTAGAGACTAGGTCTTGCTATGTTGCCTGGGGTAGTTCTGAACCCACGAACTCAAGTGATCCCAAGCCTCAGCCTCCCAGGTAGCTGGGATTACAGGCATGCACAACCACACCTGGCTCAAATCTAGACTTTATAGACAGCATCTCTGTCAGTCGATTTCCACAAAGCAAAGAGCTCTGCTCTTCTCCACATGCTGAGCTTCATTCTAGCTGTTCGTGAATATGCAGCTGAGGCTGTCACTTTCTACTGTGCTAGCCAGAGTGCTCTGTCTCTGATAGACTTTCTCATCGATGCTTCGATGTAGAGAAGCTGGTCTTCAGTTCTCTCATTTAAAAATCATTTTGGATATAATTTTAGACTGTTGTAAATGCTGTAAACATAGAGAGATCTTGGGTCCTCTCCTTTCTTCCAGTGGCAACATCTTCACAACCATGGTAACCATCTGTGCTAATAACTACACGAGAGAGTATATTCAGAAGGTCCCAATTTTCACATACTTTCCTGTTTGTGTTTCTGACATTTCATAACCTGTTTAGACTTGGCATGAGCACCAGCTCAATCACAGTACAGGTCTGCACCAATGGCACAGGAAATCCCTAGCACGCCCTCATCATGTGAGGCTCTCCCGGGAATCCCTATGCTCTATCTAGATCTGTGATTGCGTCATATTGTACATTATTCATGAAATAAACAGAATGATGTTGTATGCAGCATTTTGAGATTGACTATTTCAACTCAGTTTGTTGTGCTGAAAACCCACCCACATGAATATGAATAATCGGCTTCTTTTTATTGCTGGTAGTATTTCCTTGCACCAATGTCAAAGACTTTGACTATGTACCCTCAAAGAACATTTAGTCTGTTTTGGGGTTTCCACATGGAGTTTAGATTTGAGATTTCCAAATGAAGTTGTTGCTTGCAATTTTTCTATTTGAAACCAAATATGACATGACATATGTCACATACATACATGAAAAGGTGCATGTGCAGAACTTTCCCTGATTCAATAGTGACTACAAGGAGAGGATCACTCTGTCCCCCCCCCCAAATGATATACTTAACTTGATAACTACCTCCCCACTGTTTCACAGGACACTGCGTGATCATGGGAGTTCTTACCAGTGAAGTGGGAGAGGGCATGGAACTCTTCGTCCTTAACAGCAGTGGGTATTGCCAGCTTCTTTTTTCTTTAATTGTAGCTATTTTAAATGAGTATTTCTCCATTAAAAAGTTACTTTTATCAAGAATATGAGCTGTAATACCTTCCCAATGGGGAAAAACATAGTTCTCCGAAGGGAACGCCCCACTCTCTATGGCAGAGGAAGGTAGGTTCTCATGTGTCTTATCACATGATGTGATAGGAGTGATAGGAGTATCACAGACACTTTGTGAACTCTAAAACATGTAACTAATGAAAGCTGCTCTTCTTCTAGCGTTCATGGGAAAACATGTAGGAAGAAACTAGAACGTGACCGAAGGAACCTCCAATAGCAGGGATGACTGTGTTGTTCATTGTGTAGACAGCGAGGATTCAGCAGGAATATCATAGAACCAAAGCAAATGTTGAAGAAAATCCACATGATGTCATTGTGGAGGATGAAATGAATGGAAAGCAGGGCAGAGTGAAGACTAGACAGGAAGTATTAGAGAAATGCCATCACCATGTGTACAAAGTACAAAAACAAACAAACAAAAAATAAAATCTAAGTTGTGGTTTATAACTCAAAAAGGAATGAATAAATAAATAAGTTCAAGGGGAAAAAGTTAAACTGGAACAACAAATACGGAATTAATAAAAAACTAGTGTGATTTGCCGTAAAAAAGTAAAGTCAATGATAGACATAATGGGAAGGAAGAAAAGCAGATAGCACTTATTGTGAAAGAAGAACCTATGCAATTAGGTGCTAACAGATCACTAAGCAAGGCCTCCTGACACTGTCCTGCTTAGAGTCCAAGATTACTGCAACTGAAAGAAGAAAGAATGAAGAGCAGGCCATGTGCACATAGAATGGCAATGATGATGACAATGATAATGTACTGCTGATCATGAGAGCAGTGCAGGACACAGGCTTCCTGTGGGTTCCCCAAAACCAGGGCTGTGACTCTAGCTCCAGATAAGGAAGCTGTCGTTCAGAGAGGTAAGCACCATGCCTGAGATAAAACAGTGATTTCTCACCCCATCTGTGAAGTGTGACATTAGCCACATCAATAGGATTCACAGAATATTTGAAGAAGAACATATCTATTATATTTAAGGGACAAGTAAATGTTGTCTGGTATTGTTTTGTCAATAATTCTTCTCTAAAGGTTGAATTCACTAAAGAACTCTATGTTTTCATGATGAGAGTATTTTCTTGATAGAAAATAGGCATTATCACTCTTTAAAAGCTTTCTAGATCCAAGTAAAAGCTCCTCAGGCATAATTCCTGATCTCCCATCATAACCCTTCATTTAAAATCTGAATATGATGGAGAGCTAAGAAATCTGTTAATTTTCTGTCAATTAAGCTTGCATATACATGTACATGCAAGCAAATATTGCAAGATCAAAATAATATTTTATCTCCATTTTTCTAAAGACTGTCAAGCATAATAAATTTGAATGTTTGTGGTAAACACTCAGTGAAATGTCAAAAACATTACTTCCACAAGACATTGCCTCATTGTCAGTTCTTTGTAATCAGTTTAATTTTTATTGAGGAAAAGCAACAATCACAAATCAGCCTTCTTGTGTCCTTTGAATTCTTATGGCTTCAAATGAGGCTTCCAGCCGCTTCAATTTCATTTCGTAAAGACACCATGTTGAATCATTAATTACCTAAGAAGGTACTGCATCCTCATCTCCTTCTGGTAGAAAGAAAATATAAATCAGGTTGAAACCTGGGGCTGTGAAGTCATTTTTTTCTTAAAATACCATCTGCCAGGTTCCACTTCAGAACATCCAAAAATCATTAAAGGTGAGAGAAGGAGAGAAGGGGGAGGGTGGCGAAGCAGTGGAGTGTCAGGATGTCTTGTCTTACTGGTCTGCTTTGTCACACCTTCGGCAGCCCTCCCCAGGCCTCATCTCCACATCAGGTTATAGTGGCAGCCTCCCAACTCATCCACCTGTCATCAGCCCTGCCTACCCATCCGCGTGGGCAGTGGGAGCTGTCACTCTACAATGCCCACATGACCACACAGTTTCCTTAGCCACAATCTTTCAAAGACTTCCTGTTCCTGTGAGGATACCAGGAGTTGCTGCAGATCAGCCCACATACTTCACCCCCACATGCCTAATCTCTTACCACCACCCATCTGCTAAACAACACTCCTGCCATGTTTGGCTGTTGGTCATCTTAACCCTAGTCTTATTTCAGCAACCTTTATCTGAGCGAAGTTCAAGACTTAGTTCATGTTTTACCTCCTCCACAACCTCCCTTCTGAGCACTAGCCTACACACCTGCTCATCCACCTCAACTAGCAGACTGAATCTGGTGCACTGCTAATGGATTTTGGCAGCTTTCAACAGTTGTCACATGCTGTCATTGTCTTTCTTCTTCGTCCCATATTCTAATAGATCATGAGGTGTGTCAAGAAAAGGTCATGTTTTTTTGTGCCTGCATAAGCATAGTCCTAGCATTACAGAAGTGACTGGCAGGGAAAGATATGCCTGAAGTTATTTCAAATGAAAGAAAGTGAGAGGAGAAAGAAAGAAGGAAGGAAGGGACGGAGGGTAGGCAGGAGATGGAGGATAAAGAATTGACACGTTGAGCCAGAGGACTGAGCATTCTAGTTGTGTTTCTTCCATCCTGAGTGTACTAAACAATTTCTAAACCTCATGAGCATAAGTTTCTGCGTCTGCAAAATTAGATCTAAAGAATCACAGGGTTCACCTTAATTTGAGAAGCCTGATATTATGACTCAGCATCAGCTCCCCGAGATGGTTTTAGTGGCAGGGAAAAGCAGAGCTTTAGGGAAGCTGGATGGTTCTATTCTACCCTGTGAACTCACCAACCACCTCCACCAACAGTCTTCATTTAAGTCAGCCCAGGCACATGAAGCTTTAGGACACTGACAAGCCAGTGCTGTCCTTGTGAAAGCTCCATGTGGGTCACCACCAGGAAGCAGCCTGCTGTGCCATGTCCAGGTGATGGCTCAGAGTAATGGGAGACATCTGGAGAAGATTGGAGAAGCCTTGGAGCATGACACTATTGCACATTTAGCTACTCAGCAAATACTTAGATGAACTGGCTCTATAATGAATACTATGCTAAGTAGTACTGGTGTATAGAGAGAGACCTCATCTTTTTCTCTAATGCTTTAGTAGGAAAGATAGACAAAACCAGGTATAGTTAAACTGGTGAAATTTGTAAAAAGATAGATAACCCAACTCAAACTGGATAAGCAAAGGAAGTATTTTGGTCCTTTAACCATTGGCCAGTCCAACATGGGTACAGATTGAACTGGTATACAAAGATGATCATAAACACACACACAGAGACACACACAGACACACACACATATACACACACATACACACACACACCTGTCTCTTCCTCATTACAAAAAGGCTACCTTAACTCCCACTCCTACATCCATCCTGATTTCCATCTAGCTAGAAAGAAGACTGCTTCCAACAACAGCTTGTTAATGACCCAGGGGAGAGCTTCACCATCCTAATTTGAGTACAAGAGATACATACTCTGTTTCTTCTTTAGGTCATATAAATCATTCACCTTTGGTGTTTGAGAGCAACCCATGAACCAACAACCATGAGCAGAAATGTAGGTCTTAAGGATTCTTTCAGTCTGCATCATATGGTCTTGCCATGCATCCTGGATGAAATCAGCTTCACCTAAATCTCATGGACTCTCAAAGAGTAAATTGCATTTTCCTGGAGCAAGAGTTGCTGGGCGGCGATACCCCAGCACATCCTGTTCTCTAATGTAAATGTCAGCAGTGATAGAAACACATTGGTAAGGAAAAGGAAATTGGGGAAAATGCCCAGCTTAGAGGATACAGCCTGGGACAGCTCCCTGAAGAAGGGCTCTTTAGCAAGACAGGATCTTCCACATAATAGACAGAAGCCACATGGGACCAAAATTCCAACAAGCACACAGCACAAATGTCCTGGGTGAGAGGAGGGGACACCTTCCCTTAGCTTGATGTGCTTGTTCTGTGGGGAGACAGGTCAGGGGAGGCAAAGGGGAGTGAGGAAGCAGGGAAGGAGATAGGATAAGCCAGCGAGGGCTCAGCCAGGAGGACCTTGTGCTCTATCATGCATTTTAATTGTATTTTAAATATTCTAGGAAGTCACCCATGACTTTATTCCTCTCACTAACCAACATTCTCAAGCTGATTATTAATACATCTTTATTTGTCCCATCCATAGGCATATTGGAGGTGCCAGAGAGTATTCATGTAAGAGTCTTCAAAGTGAGTGGGAAAGAGACACCATGATGGCGAAAGAAAGAGTGGCAATTGCACTTGGGTATTTTCTTGGTGCCAGAGGCCATCCATGCTGTGTCCATCTTTCCACTGGTTCTTATGGCCAATATACAAAATGAGCTTTGTCTTTCAGAAGTCAAGAACTGATGAACTGGCCTGAAGTCTTGCACAGAGATTGGGTGGCAGAGATGGGTTTGATTTTAGGTCTGGCCAACTCTTGCTAGTAGGAGACCTTGATCAGGAATCTGAAACCAGTCATTTGCCAACAGCAGCTTCCATTGGTCCTCACAGTCATGCACATGGATAGCTACCTTCTCCTCCGGGATCCAACAGTGTGGACTCAAGTGAACATGCATTTCCAAGGTCGCAGGGCAAGCAGCAGGCTCAGCAGGATGTCAACTCCATGGTCATCTGTGTCCCAAACCAGTGACCTCTTGGCCCACCGGTGACCTCCAAGACCCTTGATCCCAGGGTTTAGCTTGAGCAGTGGCTTGCTGGTGAGACTTGAATGGCCACATATGACCAAAGAGGGGTCTCTCACCGAGAGGGGTGCAAGCAGTATCTGTATGCCTCTCTCCCAGGGGGTCTTCCAAGACTGAGATTAAATACATGCAGGTCAGGTCCCATATTGGCTGGACTCCCCACCCCCTCACTCCCACTTCCTCCTCACTGGCCACCAGGGAATGAGCTTTAGGTGATGCGAGGAAGTGTAGGAACCTGATGTGTTGGGCTCCTCTGAATGCTGAGCCAGTCCTCACAGCTGCTGCTCTGTCGCCGGGCAGCTGACCTCTTCTACACCACACACACCCATGGGTTCCAAGTGGGGCAGAGGCTGAGGGTGCAACATGGGGGACCCTTGTCACCTCTTGCAGAAAACTGGTGGATGCTCCTCTTATCCTGGTCTCTCCACAGTGTGTGCTTAGTAGGGGCCTTTGACGGCCATTATGGTCAAGGCCTGAGTTTCTGACTCCTCTGGATGCTCAGGGACACATCATTTTGGGGGATGGTTGAGGGTGTCCATTACCTTAAATCTTCTTCAATAGGATTTATTATCTTAAACTCAGAAAGCACCTGCACCAATGTGAATATTGATACCTGCATTGCCAAAAAAATCACTTGTCTTGCAGCAGATATAGTCTCTGGGGTACAGATACTTCCCAGGGCTGTCCCGTCAGGGCTCAGGGGAAACCCCCCTGGTCAGACTTGCTACACACCCTGTGATCTTGGATTCCTGCAGCCCACCTTACCCCCAGCAGCTGCTGCTCCAAGCACTGCAACTGCACCCATGCATCCTGCCAGGCCTCACCCAGCTCAATAGTGGGTTGTTTAGTGATCGGACTCCAATGACACCCTTGACACAAAGCATGCCCTAAGTTCTCATAGGAAATACTGGCAGACCTTTTGTGATTCTGAACCAGTGCTTCAGGTTACTGATGTAAAACTCATCGGATTATACCCCAATAAGCATCTAAGGATCCCCCTTCCTCAGTGAAAAGCCTCAGGTCCCTAACTCAGGGCTTGTATGTGGGAGGTGCACAACTCAGTGATTATATTCACCACAACAAAGCAAGATTGTGGACTTCACAGCTGATGGAGCTGCAGAGTTTTGCACTGAACACAACAGGAAAGAAGGAAAGAGGTGGGGTGCAGCATGCTGGGCTGAGTAAGCAGTTGTCTGCGGAACCCAAAGGGAACCCCAGGTCTTCTTCCTCCATCTCTGCCATGGCTGGAGAGCCATCTCTCCAAGATAAACTAACAGCAAAATCTCAGAGCAGCATCAAAAACAAATCAAGCAATTCAAACATTAAAACTTTTTGAGGTGCTTTTATCTTTTCATTTTTTATTTGATTGCACATATGTAGCTGTATATATATATATGTTTATTTATTACATCATTGTCTACCCCAAGGTTCTCCCATCACCTTACCACCAGTGAACAATCTGAATCTTTTGTGCCCTCTCCCTCCCGTTTTCTTCCTCCTCCCCTTCTCTTGCTCTATGTTTCAGTTTTAATTTTTTGGCAGTTTTATGTTTTCCTTGTCCATTTGTTTGTTTGTTTTTCCTAAATCCCTCAAATAAGTGAGACCATCCCCTATTTCTCTTTTTCTTTCTGGCTTATTTCTGCTAACATGATTCCTTCTAGCTCATCCATGTTGCTGCAAATGACATAAGGTTGTCTTTTGTGATTGATGAATAATATTCCACTGTGTAATATATCACATCTTTTCAACCATTCATCAATTTGGGGGCATTTGGGTTGTTTCCATATTTTGGCAATTGTAAATAGTGCTGCAATAGATAGGCATGTACAGGTGTCCTCATGGATTAGTGTTTTTGCGTCCTTTGGGTAGATTCCCAGTAGTGGGGTTGCTGGGTCTAATGGTAGCTCCACTTTCAGTTGGTTGAGGATCCCACACACAGTCTTCCATAGTGGCTGGACTAGTTTGCACTCCCACCAGCAGTGTAAGAGTGTCCAGTAAGAATGGCCCATATTAAAAAAAACAAAACAAAACAAAACAAAACAGGCAACAACAAGGGCTGGCAGATATGTGGTGACACTAAAAAATGTTTTTATCACAGAGTTAGTCTAGGTCCACTATAGGACATTTAAAAAATATAAAAAAGCAAAGAGAAAAAAAACTGCTCTCTCTCTCCTCCCACCCCTGCCCCCAAGAGGGATCATGTTCACAGTGGCGTTTCGGCTAGTAGAGTTTCTAAAATAGATGCTCTGTTCCAACAAGGCTGGGACTTCTCAGAACCCTAGGGCAGCAGAAGTAGCGCTTCTCACAGAGTAACCAGCTTCTCCACAGCTCAGAGTGTAGCTTCTCAGCCAGCCAGCAACCACCATGCTGTAGGATATCATTTCTACCACACGCTAGAAATGTCAGAGTCCCCTGGATTCAAAAGGACAAAGGACAGACAGGCTCACATTGGTCAAGCAGTGACAAGGGTATGTCACAAAAGAGCCTGTGCTTCCTTCATTTGGTCCTTCTTGCCCTCCATCCCTCCTACCACCCCTCCTTTCCATTCTTTGTATCTCTTTGCACCTAGCAATACAGTTCTCCACAGACCTACAGTACTAAACAGTGTTTCCAAGATGCCCCTTTGGGGTAAGAATCAGGAGGAATTAATGATGTGTTTCATTTTTTCATAACTCTGTGATGGAGAGAAGACACATCAAGGAACAAGGATGTTGGCAGTTGGAGAAAGGTGGGCTTGAAGGCAAAACTCCAAAGACTATGCAGGGTGTGGTGATGCACACCTATAATCCAAGCACTGGGAGGCGAGAAGACAGGGATTGCTTGAGTTTGCAGGTTCGACAGTATCCCAGGCAACATAGGGAGACCTGGTTCTTGAAAATAAACAGACAGGAGTGATGGTGAGCGCCTGTATTCCCAGAAACCTGAGAGACTGAGGCTGAAGGTTGCTTAAGTCTGCAGACTACCCTAGGCAGCACAGAAAAACCTCAACTCAAAGGATAAAAAAAGCTGCAAAGACTCAGCCTGGCTTCCTTTTCTCCAAGTGCCATTTTGTAACACTTGGCCTTGGCACTGGGGGAACATACAACCAGCACAAATATTCATCAGGAGAGGTTGCACAGGTTCTTATGTGACATGCCCTTGTCACTGCCCACCAGGAGTTGCATTTGACTTGGTTTGGTGTGGGGCGATAGACAGCCTACACAGAAATAATAAATATAGATCATCAAATATTTACCATGAGACTGTTCCTGTGCACAGGTGCTGTCTGTGCCCATTGAATCTCTGTACACCGAGGTTCAGGGGGAACCAGTGTCATCAAGGAGTGGGCACATCCCACTGCCTACCAGCTGGTTTTGCCCCCCGAGCTGATACCTAAGGGGTCAGGTTTCAGCTCCATGGTGGAGAAGCTGAAACTTTCTAAGCTTGCAAGTTTGGTCTCTTCTATTTGCTGGCCTGAGCTAGAGGTCTGTCCCTCTCATCTTTCCCCCAGGAGTGCATTTAAGTTCTCCAGTGATGAGGCTGCTGGCAGTTCTATGATGGATGAAGCTTTCTGACTTGAACATTAATTATTCAACCTCATTTTATTATTTTTCTCTTCTCTTCTTATCCAACATAGAGTTTGTTCTCCCTCTTGTCATCCTTCTATTATTTTCCTTGAGTAATGGAAGAGTATTTGAAGCAGCTTCTTGAAGAGTGATGTATTTACTCTTCCTGCAGCATCCAATTCTCTCTCGGCTCCATCTCTTTCATCTCCTTCAGCTTTTGAAAATGCTCTGGGTTTAAATCATTCTACTTCATAGTCACCGTTGTTTCTTTATTGATTTGGTACCTTCTTGTAGCTTGTTGAGAATGGGAATAAGCGTATCCTAAGCATAGCTCCTGCTTTCTCACTTCTCCTCACCCAATTTCTCACCCTGTCTAGTGGCAGCTGTTTGACCCTCTCTTCTCCTGACTCTAGATTCCAGAAAACCAATGTGTCCAGTACCAGATGATGCTGCTTCAATCAGAGGCAGTAACTTTCTCCCTCATGTTCTGGTCCTAGACACCACTAGGGGAGGAAAGCTGTCTGGGCATCTGTAGGGAGAAGGAACTGATTTGCTGTCACTCCCCTCTCTGAGCTCCAGGTACTTTCCCAGCTCAACCAGAGGATTCCACTGGATGCACTGATCCCCCTCCCTCCTTCCCTCCTTCCTTCTCTTTTTCCCTCCCTTCTTCCTTCCTTCCCTCCCTCCTTTCCTCCTTCCTTTCTTCCCTCCTGTAAAATGAATTGCACTGATTTGCTTTTTAAAATAATGTCTAGATTTGCTATACTATAGGGACCAAATGCAAGGAGATGTGACAGGCATTGTGGCAGGAGGGAGAGATACTGTCCCATAGCAACTTTCTTTTCTGTGGCAGCTTTGGGAGCTCCATGTCACCGGCATGCCCAGCCCCTCTCTACCCAGCATGAGGACTGAGCTGTGCTGCTCCTTGACAGTGCTCTCCCCACCCTCTCTGCTCTGCCCCCCAAGTCTCTGGCACCCAGGACTCTATCTAAACAGCAAGTGTTGTGTTGACCATGAGTCACCATTAGCTACATGTGGCTATTCAAATGTAGATTAACAGAACTCATTGTAATCAGGCACACAGAGAACTCAGCCCTCCGTCATACCAGTTACATTTCAAATGCACAGTGTCGCATGCAATCAGTGGCTGCAACAGGAAGAGATATGGAATGTCCTTCAACAGATGAGAGGATAAAGAAACTATCACATGCACACATACCTCTCTCTCTCTCTATATATATATACATATATTTATGTGTACTACACACACTGTATACACATGTGTGTACATGCATTATAAATGCATATATGTATAAATAAATATATGAGCATATCCTCATATACATGTATAGGAATGAAATAGAATATCATTCAGTCTCAAACATGAGGGAAATCCCAGCATTTGTAACAGCTTGGTTGAAACTACAGAACAAGAACTAAATTAAATGCACTGGTCACTGATGAACAAAGGATGCATGAATCCCCTTATCTGAAAGCATCTAAAATAGATGGATAGAGCAGAGGACAGAGCCAAATTTACCAAGGAGGAGGAGGGGCTTAGAACAGGTGAACCCTTGGTCATGCTAGGTGAGTAGGTTCTGGAGGTCTACTATTCAGAACAGTGCCTATTGTCAGTGAGACAGTAGCATGCACTTAAAATTGGTTCAAGGGCAGATCTTTTGTTAAAAGTTCTTACCACAAAAAAGAAAGAAGGAACACAAGAAATGTTTAGGGCTGATGGACGTGATACCTTAACTAGGAGATCGGAGCACCAGCATCTGCTTATGCGGAAACTCATCAAATAGGACACATTCAACTTTTTTTTTTTTTGGAAAGTGCTCATGAACTGTGTCTCCATAAAGCTGTTTATAAAAGCAGAGAGCATTTTTTCATATGCCTGTTCCTCTCTGGAGAAGTATCTTTTTAGATCTTCACTCCTTTTTTTGACTGGACTTTTTGTCTTATTTTTGTTATGTGAGTTCTTTATGTATCTTTGTTATCAGACCTTTATCACTTGTGCGTAGGACGAAAATTTTATTCCCATTCAGTTGGGTTTCTTTTTGTTTTGTTTATTGTCTCTTTTGCTGCGCAGAAGCTTTTTAGGTTGATATAATTCCAACTGTTTATGTTTTCCTTCATTTTTTTAGCATCTGTAGATATGTCCTGAAAAAGGTTTCTGAAGTGTAAGTCTTGGAGTGTTTTGCCCATATTTTCTTCTGTGTACTTGATGGTTTCAGCTCTTACATCCAAGTCTTTTATCCATTTTGAGCTGATTTTTATACATGGTATGAGGGAGTGGTCTAGATTCATTTTTTTGCATGCAGTGATCCAGTTTCCCCAGCACCATTTACAGAAGACACTGTCCTTGTCCTTGTTCCACTGTGTGGCTTTAACCCTTTTGCTGAAAATTAGTTGACCATCTAGAGCTGGGGAGAGAGAGTGAGTGGGAGTGGCACAAAAAACTAACATGATGGTTCACAGGTGATAAGGTGGAGGGAGAACCCTGGCATAGATAACAATGTAAAATAAAACAAATAATTTTTTTAAAATAATTAAATAAATAAATAAGAAAAAAATGAAAGTTACAGCTGTGTGATTAACAAGCAAAAGTTGAACTATGCACAGATTAATACAAAAGCTTATTATTGAAAAAAAAAAAAAGCACAGGTGACCACCTTCCTAGCAAGACAGACATTTCTTCAGGAAGTCCCTGGGCTGGGGGATTCAGTGTTCACCTCACCACCTGAGCCAAGCCAGTCAGCACCTCAGCCTGCTAATACCTCTTAAGGGTATTCCTGGGCTTAGAGTGGGTGCACTTTCCACCTACCTTCAATGTGGCTTCTCCCCATTTCCCAGGCCATCACAGAGTGATTCCTAAAAGCTCAGGCCAAGTGCCCGGCCCTCTGATCATGCTTTCCTGTGTTTGAAAGGCCTTTCTAGTTTAGGGGAACCTGAAGCATACTGCCACCAGATCAGAACTGGGTAGGGAATGCTTTGGGAAGCATTCCTAAAGGAATCTTGGTGTAATCTCTCTCGCCTTTCAGGGTATCCTGGAAAGCTGTTCACTGCCACCCCAGGTGCGACAGTCTCACATGCTTTGAACAAAGAGAACACACACTGAGCCAATCTTGAGAAGAAAGTAACTTGAAAGTCTGTTCCAGAGAAACATTTCCAAGGGCCCTGGAGAAGACACTTCACCCCCCTGGTTAGTGGGTATGAGAGAAACAGGGACATAAGGGCTGCAGTCAGACCCTCCGACTCCACAACGTGAGGGAGGAGAGTTCAAGGCTGGGAAACAGCAGATCTCAGAGCAAGACCTCCCTCTCCCAGCCGGTGTCTCCCCTGCACCACCCAACATGGAGAGAGAGGGGAAAACGCAGGATAAAAAGTGCAAATTGTACTATTTGCAATTTAAATGCTGTGAGCAGTCAATCATCGTAATGATAATATTAATAAAATATGTCACTTTAGTTTTTGCAAAGCATTTTCCCATCTATTATGTCATTTAGCAAGTAATGCGGTCTAGGAGGGAAGAAAAGCAGGAAAGATTCCCCCAGGCTAACACACAGGGAACTGAGTCTCCTAGTGACACTGTCACTTCTTGAAGGTTTTCAGGATTAAAGGTGAGAAAGAAAAGAGGCAAATCTGATCCAATCCCTGAACTCTTCCACCCTGAAGAGCGAGAACCAGGAATCCACCTTTACAAAGCAGTGTCTAGTTATAGCATTTGGAATGTAATGTAAGCTCAATATTTATCTGTTAACAAATGAATTTTTTCAAGTGGAATCATTGAATTGGAGGGTTTGTATACCGCACATTTCAACATGAATTGCCAAGTTGTCAGCAACAACACTGGGTAAATGTATAACCCCATCAGCAGTCTCCAGAGGTGCCTATTGTTGCCTTACTCTTACCAATATAGACAGCACCAATATTTCAGTCTTAGTCAAAACTAAAGTTAAATAATCATCTCAGCGGCTCGCCTGGCCGCCGGTGACTAGCAGGTGTTTCTGCTCACAATCCTGTTCCCTTTGCAAAGCAGCAGCTGCAGCTCTTCTTGCCCACATTATGCAAATATCTTCTCCTTGTCTTTTCCTAACAAACCTGTCCTTTTAAAATATGGGAAAATAATCATTACCACCCACTTCATTTAGATTCTTCGTGATCAGACTTTCTCGATTCATTATTTGCCCTATATGCATCTTTCTGTCCCTATGTTCTTATTCGTTGCCCATTATTGTAATGAGTGTTTTCATGTTTTTTCAAATTGATTTGTCAGAACTCTTTGCATATGAAGCATATTAACCCTCAGTTTGTCATTTGTAAGCTCAAGCATCCTGTTTGTGATGCCAGCAAGCATGAGGCTCACCCATCTGTGTAGACTCATTATTGGGTCTAACAGTTACAGACACACCAGGCAGGGCCAGAGTTGCTGGGAGGCAGGCAAGCCCTGAACCTTCCCAGCCCCACCCCAGGAATTTTTGTTGTCTTTCCCTGGGCTCTCTCTTGGTGTTCCGTGTGCTCTCTCTAGTGTGTGCTCCTACTGTGTACTCTCTGTGTCTCTGTATTCCCTCCCACCTAGGCCACACAATGATGGGGAAGACACATTAACCCAGGTGCTGTTTCTAGGGATGATAGAGGAAAAAAGCCTGATCATCTCACTTATCTTGCACATTCATGTTAAAAGATATTTTACTGCACGTTGGTTGATTTTTAACTGTATTGTATTGGTTCTTATACATGCAAATATTGCTTGAATACAGAATTTCAGCCCATTTTTTCTTATGTTTTGGGAGAGAGTCACACAAACTAGAATGTGTTTGGGAGCCAGGCAGTAACTAAAATGTATCAAAGGACTAGATGAAAAACCAACTAATATTTTCATAAAGAGGCAAACCAGAAAAGTGCATCTTGTTCTTTCCCTATTCTTATATGGGACAGAATTAAGACAGACACCAACTCCCAGAGACAGAAGACAGTGAGGGAGCTTCAGAAATAGCTCACCGCAGATAATTTTGGAGTTCCCTTGATTTCAGCTCATGTCCAGCTTTCTGCCTAGAACCTACTATTCCATTTCACTTAATGGCTATGTTAAAATAATGAATTTGTTTCACAGTTTGTTACCTACCAAACCTGATCCTGTTTCACTCCTTCTTCATATGATACAGAGACAGATCTTGTGAATTTTTGTTTCATTTTGTTTACCCAAGCACGGCAACACTTTCCCACTAACAATGACTAGTTTAAGTTTTAATCAATGAGTTGTGAGGGGCAGGTTAGAGGGTAGATCACAAAGCTCCATAACATTTAGACATAAAATGTGGCAGTAAACAGCTCTCCTTTCCCCCACTGAAGTGACTATGTGGATAAAAGTCAGGTTGCCTAAAAATGATGCCACTGAAGGGTACAAGGAACCTGGGTGCTTGGTGACATTATAAAGATAACGAATGAATGACCCTGGGACCATGCTGCCCATTCCCACAGACATGAGCCAATGCAGGTGTTCTATTGTTCTCAGTTAAAGGGAAGAGCCTCTTGGCTCAGCTGAAGTGAGCCATTGCCATAAGCCAGCAATGGTGAAAGGGTCAGAAACCAGTCATTCTTTCATACACCTATTGGCCTTAAGCAGTTCCTCTTTGGAGAAATGTCTTTTCCGTTCTTCTTGTCATTTTTAACTGGACTTTTTTGCTATGTTTTTGTTAAGTTGTGTGAGTTGTTTGTGGATCTTTGTTATCAGACCCTAATCACTTGTTGGGTTCCATTTTGTTTTGGTTATTGTCTCTTTTGCTGGACAGAAGCTTTTTTAGTTTGATATAGTCAGGAATCATGTTAGCAGAAATAAGTCAAATACTGATGGTCTCACTTGTATGAGGGCTAAAGGGAAAACAAACAAACGGACAAGAAAAATGTAAAACTGCCAACAGAACTGAAGCATAGAGCAGGAGATGGGGAGGGGGTAAAATCAGAGGAGGAGGAGGAGGGTGCAAGAGATTAAAATGGTTCCTGGGTGATAAGGTGGAGGGAGAACCTTGGAGTAGACAATGATGTAATATATATGTATAGATATGTATAGATATATATATATGTGCATATATGTGCAATTAATAAAAAATAAAATATTAAAGATAATCTTAAAACAATAAAAAACAAAAACCAAAGTCAAGCTGTCAGAGACTTACCCTCTCAGAGCACCACATCTTCTGGAGGTATTGACAATTTGGGTGCTAAGTGTGAAAACTGACCCATTCTTCCAGATTCTATCAAATTCCTCTACGTATGTAAAGCCTATCTAGATCACTTTTAATTCTTCATGGTTTTTTTTTATTTGTTTTTAGCATTTATTGCAATTGGTCTGGACTTGTCCATGAATAGATATTTCTTCCCACCATGTGCTTATATGCCACCAACTCTTTAGTGAATGAAAAGGAGCAGTGTGTGGATTATTATTCATTCTGCTGAGCTCCTAGAGAAAGGACTCGCTACCACTGACTGGCTTCCATTTTATCCCCAGGCTTACTCCATCACACGACTCATGAGCCTGAACTTAATGAAAATCTATAGGAGTGGAACACACTTAGTGAGAATATCATAATACCTATAAGCACACATCAACCCTATGATGTGGTTCTTATAATGAACTTGGAAGCCCAAAATATCAAGTGGAGAAATTCCTTCTTCATCAGGAACTTGCTAACTCTTCCATTGGGAGTTTACCAGATAAAGGAAATTATGGAACAAAAAGAGCAAATACTCTACCTGTGTATGATAGTCTGAAATAAGAGCATATCTTTTAAGAAGTTACCTTGTAGGTTTTTGTGTTTTGCTCCAATGATTGTAAATGGGAAGGTGTTAGGTTGTTGTAGGAAGATCAATTGCACTGGAAAATCACCATGTTCTTCCTTAATCTCTGCACTCCCCTACCCTTGTGAGTCACTTAAGTATTTGTTTCCAAAGTGACTTGAGCCTGAGAGCTTAAGGAGCTCTCAGTGATGGGCAATTTCTTATGTAATCAATTGTTTAAAATATAAATCTGAAGATCTACTCCACTGCAAGCATATTTTAAAAATACGTAGTTTTTGTTAAAAAGTGCCACTGTCTCTAAGGTGTACCTGCTGCTCAGGAGTCATCACTCCAGGTACTCTGTCTGCAAATGAGGTAGGACCTGTGCAGGGACTCCAGTCTGTGAACTCTCCTGCAGCTGAACCAGCTCTCAGAGGCCATAGGGATCTATCATCAAAGTCTTTCATCTGGAGGTGCCAGGAATCCTTCTGCACGGAGCCCTAGACCCAGACCCTCCAAGCTAAGCAAGTTTCCCTTTTCTCAGCAACTACTCTAGTGAAGAACACTGATTGGATGGCAGTGAAAGCCAAAGAGGGGGTGGGAGAGCAACCAGCCCCTCACCACTTCCAGTGCAATTGTGTTCCTGTTTTTTGAACCGATATCTCTTCTGAGGCTCCTCAGCTTCCACGTGCTGCTCTCTACAGAAGCATGTAATATGTGCCACTCTGCTCCTACTGCAGGTTGCTCAGGTACATGAGACGATTTGCCCTCTTGCTTGGGGTACAAAGACCATGGTTGGCACATGAACACAGCTGTTCAAGGTTGAAATGTGTACCCTGCAGAGCTCATACGTTGGGGCTAGCTCAAATCCTATCCCCCAATTCTCTTGAAAATGGTATTATTTAAAATGAAGTTTTAACAAATACTTGAAATGAAGTCACCAGGGTGTACCACCAACTCCAGCAGGAACTAGTGTTCTTGTACAAAGTGAAGACTTGGGCACAGACATCCGAGGACTCTGAAGACACAGAAGAAGACACTTTTCTACAAGCCACAGATGAGCCTGAAATACATGCTCTCCCATAACCCTCAGAAAGAAGAAAACCTACTGACATCTCATAAATCTGGCCTCCAGAACTAGCAGACAATATATTTCTGTTATTTAATTCACCCAGTTTGTGGTACATTTTAACTATATCCTTAGGAAACAAAGATGGCTAACTATTAGCTTATCTATATATGGGTTTCTTCCTCGAGTGAACTGAGCTTCCTCATAGCATGGCAGCTCCTTTGAGAATGAACAGCCTAGGAGCCAGAAATAAGAAACTGCTGTTTTCTTCCAGCCTGGGTCCAGAAACTTGATGTCCTCTTCTCTGCATTTTACGGGTCAGATCTCAAGATACCAAATTCAAAGAGAAGGAATAGAACTTCACTTCACCCTGGGACAAAGATCAAAATATTTGCAGTCATGTGCAAAAATCATCAGGAGCATTGAGATTGGGAATAAAGCCAGAGTGCAGCATCTTTGCAATGCCTTGTATGAGATAACAGCTAAAACTCTAAAACTAGTTGTGTACTTCCCTAGGTATTGGACCATAAGCTGAAGTGCTTTCTTACTTTCCATTGTCTTTGCAAGGTTATAACTCACGTGTCATTGGAGTCAGAAAGTTAAAGCAACTTGCCTACTGTCACATAGTAAGTCATTGTCAGGACTCACTTTAAATCAAAATGTTTGACTCTTAAGCCTATGCTTTTGCTCACTGCAACACTGTTCCCTGACTATTCTAGAATGCTTCGAGAAAGTGTCTCTATGGACTCTTTCTCCAACCTGAGATCTTTGTTATGCACCTGCCAGTTTCTAAGTTTCTCTTCCCAAACATGTTCCCTCCATCATCGTTTTAAGAAAAAATAAAATGTAACCTCTTTCCCCTCCTTTCATTTTCCTATAAGGCATAAGAATGAAGTCTAGCAAGATATAAAACATCCGAAGATTTAAAGAGGGCAGATTTAGGCCAGACAAAAAAGTTTGTTACTCAGAGAATAAACTCAAAGCACATCAAGTTTATAGGTACAGGTAGGAGAATAAATCAATTTAACTCTGCATCCCATCATTCTTTACAGGTTTGTAACAAGGTGTACTTTGTTAGATTTTAATCTGCCTACATTTGAGACAGCAAAGCTCTCCACAATCATCTTTTAATGGCATTGCAATTTATAGACAGTAACTAATTTCAAACTTCATAGCACTTGGCTTTTATGATTATTTCAAATCATTTAAATGCAAATGAATTTCCAGAGAGAGAAAACATCAAATGCCCTTGAGTGGCAACATGTAATAGAGAACTGAGCATGGAAGCCACTGTAGGAACCCGGATAAGGTTGGATGCTAAGGCTCTATAAAAGTGCTTGCCTAAATCCAATTTACATTCCATTCCACATTATATTCTATTTACCCATTTTGTCATTTTAATATGACTTATTTACTTAATCCTCCTCTGAAATCCCATCCACTCCATACTTCAAATGTAAAATGTGAATTAGGAAAAGAGGAACGGCAGTGCTACATTTCAAAACAATAACTGAAGACACTCACAAACCTCTAACTTCTCCACACCTCTCTGCAGTAACCATGTTACTACACAATGTAGCCCCAAACCTCCATGCGTGCACTAGCTACTGCTCTTTTTTCAAACTGAACTTGTATTCACTGGTTGATCAGGAATATTCCCTGCTCAGAAATGCTAAGTGATGTGTATTTTGTCTCAGAACACCATAAGCTGTAGCCGATATGAATTCATCCTGGTTGGATAGTTAGCAAAAGCCTTGGAATATGTTCTGTGGAGCCCATTTGGAGAAAAGCTGTGAATTGTGATATGCTCTTTATAAACAAGGGAAAATGAAAGCACAGCCCCTCCCTCTAAATAGCATATGCCAAACTCTGGCTTAAATGCTGGGGCTTTAAACGCAAGTAAAGTAACATCACTGGTCAGTATGGGTTTAACCATACCACTGAAGGAAGACGTGCGGTTAAATATTTTATCTTTAAGAGCTGAACAAGACTTCAGGACAAGGATAGTCTCTGAATCTTAAACAGCACTGAGGCTAACATGAGGTCGGTTAATGGGATGGATATTATGGAGAGCAGCTTGACTGACTTCCTTGTTTGCACTCCCAGTCCTTAGGGCTTTCCCTTCGGAGTAATCTAATTTTTAATCATTTTTAATTAGTGGACCCCCTTCAAAAGGGGAAGATCCATTGATCATATCTGTCGTGCTCAACAGAATAAGAACTCCATAAATATTTATTGAATATAAACACCAAAGTTAATGTGACTCTCAAAAATTTTAATCACCATCTTCACAATTAGCTTGCACTCCTGTCACCTGCTCTCCTGCCTACCCCTTCCTACCTGGGCTCATTTCTGCTCCCCACTTTGCCTGCACTGGTCTTTCTCTTTGGATCATTGTCCTCACTCTCTTTGTGTGATTTATGCATTTCAGTAGAAAGTTAGTGTGTTGCCCATAGCTTCATAAAATCTACGTGTATATGCTTGTGCACATGTGAAAGTCTTCAGTGAGATTCTTTTTTTTAATTTTTAAATAATTTATTTATTTATATCACATCTTTGCATTCCTCCAGGTTCACCCACCACCTCCCCTCCTTGACAACTCCCCCCCACCCCCAGTTGTGTACTTTAGTTTGGATGTTAGCTTGTTTTGACTTTTCCTCTTGGAAAAGTTTTTCCTATATGCCAAATACTAGTAAAACCACTTGGTTTCTGTCTTTTTCTTTCTGACTTGTTTCTGCTAATATGATTTCTTCTAGGCCCATCCCTGTTGTCTCAAATTCATCAAATTTGTCACTTTTAATTGATATTGTTGTATGTGTATATGTGTATATATATATACACACACACACATATATATACACATATATATCATATGTTTTTATCCATTCATCTGTTTTGGGACATTTGGGTTGTTTCCATGTCCTTCCAATTATTAATAATGCTGCAACAAACACCAGATTACAGGTGTCTCTTTGTATAAGTATTGAGGTCTCCTTTGGGTAGATTCCCAGAAGAGCGATTGCTGAGTCAAATAGAAGTCCCATTTTCACTAGTTTGAGGGTCTTCCACACAGCTTTCCATAGTGGCTGGATCAGTTTACATTCCCACAAGCAGTGTTAAGAGTATTCCTTTCTCTCCACATCCATGTCAGCACTTGTTTTTGCTCATTTTTTTTTCACTGAGATTCTTATGAAGCACCTAAAATTAAAGATGATTCTATCTTCTCTGCAGTGTTTTCCACCACAGGGAACTTACCATGGTCCTTCTTGACCAGAGTATCCAATTATGACATGATTAGTCTTCGTGGACACTAAACATTACATTCCATTTTCTAAAGGAGCTAACTGATTCTCAAAGGTGGGAAGTTCTCCATCAGCATCAAAAAGCAGATAGGAAAGGAGCGTCCAGTATTTTTTCTGCCTAGTTCTAATCCTTCTTCTGCTTTCATCCCTCCATACTCCCATTGGTAGGTGCGTGATGATGAATCATGAAAGACAAGGACTTGAACAACTCAAAATCCATGATTCTTCAAGGTCAATTACTGTCCTGATCACATCTCCCTCTTCTCATTTCCAAAGTGAGAATTCTGTTTCAGGGGAATGTCTCAATCTCACAAACCCTCAGTTCAATTTCCTTCTTATTTTTTTCTTTGTTACATAAGCAATATTTTATCATGGTAACATCTATATGATATGACTTGCACAATTTTATCCATTTTTAGGTGTCTATTCAGTGGCATTGAGTACATTTGCAGTGTGTAACCATCAAGGAGAGCCTTCTTATCTTCCCAAGCTAAAACCTTATGCAATCAAACAATAACTCCCTACTTGGTCCTTCCCACAGAGTCTGGCCACCACCTGAATCAGTGGTTGCTAATGTCCAAAGAAAAGAATAAAAGGTTCTAGATTTCAAAACTGAAATCTATGCTCAAAGACACTCTAAATTTCTATCCCTCCTATTGCAATGTGATTACCATTTTACACCATGAGGGAAAAACAGGTGTGATTAGTCTGTAGGTTATTATCTCCAATTCTTTCTAGGAGTTAAGAATTTGTTACATAGACTGGCAAAGTTACATAGAGACTATTTGATTACATAGAGACCAAAGTTACAGGGAATAAAATGAGTTGTTTCCTTCTCAAGAAGCAGAGAGATAGTGGGCAGTTTTGATGTGTGACATAGAAGAACAATGAGATACTTAGACTTTGGAGTCCCTGAAATCTGAGTAAAACTTGGACACCAAAACTTCTGTGTGGAACCAGGATCAAATTATTTAAAACTCATAAGCCTCAATACAATCATCTTCAGACAAAGGTAAATAAAAATATTTCCCTCAAGTGTTTTCTATTTGGTTTCGGTCATATGATTTGTGCTACTCCCAGGGCATAACAAGTGCTCAATAAAGTTAATATAACAGGAGATCAATAGATATTAAATTGAATTCACAGTGTTAGAAAGGGATATGGTTGAGACAATTGTTTCAAGACCTTTCTGGAAGTCAGAGATGGTAAATAAGCCACAAAGATTGAAGATGAAATAAAACAAGGAAGCTGAACTATAATTTTCACTAATATCTGGTGTCTGTATAAAAAATTCTCTTGTGTGTTTCTCTCACTGGATAGTCCCTGCAATTGTTGAGGTGGGCAAAAAAGGGAATGAAATCCTCAGTTCAGAGATGAGGAAATTGCATGGCTTCTTTGAAATTAAACCTACTTATAGAGAATGGAACTGGTTCTCAAACTCAAAATTTCTAAGTCCTCAATTCTTCGAGAGCAGACAGCTTCAGAGTTTGTGCCATGATAATTTCATTTAAAAAATCAAATCTTGGATTTTAATAGAAGTCAGTAAAGAAGTCTATATAAGGTACATAAAAGAGAAGGGTGCTCCATTATAAGAAGATGACATGTATGGGACAAATTGACACAAAGTGTGATCAGTTAGAGTCCAGGAAATGGCAACAGAAGAGATTTCAAAAAGCCATACCATGGAAAGCAACAGTTCGTCATGACTTCAATGTCTGGATAGAGCTTTGCATTTTCAGTCTTGAGTGTTGTGATCCAGGTGTGCGTACCAGCTTAATATCTGTTCAGGAAAACTCTTGTCCTGACTTTGGATGGAGGGGTTCTTAACTCCCTGCCACCATCTCATAGTCTATCTCCATATGAGTCAGACACCATTACAGGGACTAGTGGTACAGAAATGAGAAGTTAATCTTGGAGGGAGAGGGAGGGTTAAGCCCTAGAAGAGGATCCAAATGAGAAAGAAGACAATTTTGGTGAAATGACAAAAAAAGAAAGTCCATGCTCTGCTGATCAAATCAGGAAAGGTCACAGAGCTTGAAATAAAGGAAGTCTTCCTTGATTCATGGTGGGTGAATTGAACCTCAAGGACTGAGTAAATATCAGCAGGTGAAGATAGCAAATAAGGTGATATAGCAAGAGAGAGGTCCCCTAGATTCAGTCACTGGACCCAACCCACACAAGACCAAAGTGGTGTTGGTAGGAGTTGTCATAATCCTCCATCTCTACTCCTAGAGAATGTCAGGAAACCACTTAACAAGATGGACCTTGTTTCTGCCCACATTCTGGCTCCATATAAAGATGTCTTCTCCACCCATGAAAAGAACAAGCACTATAGTTTGTTCTACATGACCTGGCCTGAACTAGCTGTACTCAGTTAGATGAGGTGGGGGCATCTCATCTAGGGGCAGAGCCATTGGTGACATCACAAGATGCTATCTGGACTGGAATAAAAGAATAGTTCAATTAGCTGTCTCACTATTAAAATATAACAGAGGAACCAAAGTTGTGAGTAAAATGAAAGCTGAAGGCACATATCTAGAATTATCAGAAGGAAGAATCCCAGGTGGAGGAAATAGAAAGACAAAACCTGAAAGAAGACAAAGCAGCAAGAAATGCTTGAAGAATGAGACAAACTCAGCTCGTAGAGAAATAAAAGGAAAACTATAAACAAAGCAAGGTGCTAAAGCTCCATGAGAGAGGGAAGAGGGATCTCTTCACTCTTGGCCCCTGGCATCAATGTCATATTACAGACTCTAAAAGATGCACTAAAACAAAGTACAAATAACAGAAAAATGGAGTCAACATTATTGAGTTTCAAACTATAACCATCATTTAGTGCCTAGCATAACTCACCACAGGATGGGCATTCAGGTAGCAGTGTTGAAAATATAAAGAAATTTAAATTCAGTAATATGGGGCAGCTAATAGGTGAAGCATAAAGATATAGACCTAGTCTGTCTCTTAAATTCCTGACAGTCAGAGCAAATAGGAAAGCCACTACATTTTCTTAGCACAGGGAGAAATGTTCCAGTAGGCTAGAGGAGACAGTTTTCCTCTCTCAAACTAAGAAGTGAATTTCTACACAGGATATCCCATGTGCTCCTACAGTAGATTTCATACTCCATGTTTTCAAAGCAAGAGCAAAAAGGGTTTGAACTGAAGCATCATCTGAAAGCATGACTGATTGGTTTGAGTGCTGGGAGATTCTGGTGTCTTAACCACTTAATGGTCCAGAAGCTCTGCCTAGAATGCCACATTCTCCTAACTCCATTTCCAGCCAAACTCTCTGTCACTCTTCCCCTTTCCAAACCCGGAGGTCATGTAGCAACTGAATGTCACCTTCAAGAGGACAAGAACATTTGTCTATACTGTTAACTGCCAAAGTTATTCAGTCTCTAGAATAGAGGTTGGTACACAGTCAGGACTGAATAAAAATAAGTGTTGGAATTACTGTAAATGAGTCATCCAAATCTCAACCTATAAACAAGCTTCCCATTGCTCAATATTGACATTGCACTAGCTCTTTCTGGAATATTATAAAGTCTTTGAGGGCAATGCTATTTCCTGCTCTGTCTCCAGGTACAGCACTGGGTCCTAGTTTTCAGACGGTGTTCTGAAAACATATGAGAAATGATGGACTATGGATAGGAATGAATAAATCATGAGTGAGTCACGAATTGAACTGTGTAGTGCAGTTTTTAAGCACAATATTTTTGGGATGAAAGAACTGTAGGATCACAGAGAGTAAGAAGAAGGGGCATAGTGAATGATGGGTAACAAGGTCAAGAGAAAGTTGTCAGTGGCAAGGAGAACCAAGGCTGTGAATGAGGAAGCGGATGAACGAATAGCCATCATCCTAGTATTCCTATCTGATTATCAGAATTTTGTAATGCTTGGATCATAATTCACCTTGTAGATAAACACAGAATAGTCAAAGGGTTTAAAAGATATTCAATGAACTAAGTTAAAGACACTAGAACTGGGGGTGGGTGGAAGTCCCGGACTCTTAGTCTGGGAGAGTCAACTCAGTACCTCCTGACCTAGCCAACCACTGACTGCTGAGGAGAAAGGCCACATTTGTCCACTGTCTAGTGTGAAGATGGCTCTGGAGGTTGCAATTCTCACTTTCTATGCTTCTTTTCAGAGAGAGCAGGCCGCTCATCTGGGAGGCACAATCAAGTCCAGAGCCTCATGAGAGTGACTAGCCTCTCCCTTTGCTGGTTCATCCCAAGACCAGCCTGAAGAAGAAACAAGGAGAAGGTCAAAAGTCAGGTCCTCCCAAGAGCAAGACAGGAAAGAGAACATTGCCATGGTGACCGGGCCTTTTCAGGAAGGTGGGTTCCTCTTGCGAAGATCAATACCGTAGGGCTAAGTCAGGATCACAGGGATCCTGGCACAGGGATTCACTTGGCACCACAGAGCCAGCAGGGTCCATACCCGGAGGTCTTAGAATGGACCGTCTATATTCCTTGAGGGAACTGAACAGCTTCTCTCAGCTCCATTCAGTGGCATTTAAGGAGATGAATGCAAAAGCACTAATTTCCTCACCTCACTTATCACCTGTTCTCCCAAGTGGAGAATTGCAGGCTTAGATATTTTATTTGGAAATAATTTTCCCCTCAGACAAAAGCTGACCGCACACACCAATACGTAAAGCAAATGCTGAGGGCTGTCCAAGGAACAGAGGTGGACCCAAACCTTTCCTTCCAGCCTGGATCTGCTTCCATGGGCTTCGTTTTTGAAATGCTGTGCAGTCATTGGGATTCTGAGATCAGATTGCCTGTGTGTGGACTCACTCCATAGCTGTCTACCCCCACTGCACAGTTACATTCCCAGGGGTCCCTGTCACCTCTGATTTTGCTCAACGTCAACCCCAGTGCTGGGGAAAGCGCTCCCATCAGAGCCTGGGACTGCATGTAGGCAAACGCTCTGCAAATCCTAAAAACCAAAAGGCTGAGGCTAGAAGGGAGGCGTCTGGATCCGCTCATCGGAATCTATTTTCAGGAAGCAATTACGTTCAGCCGACTTGAAAATGTTTTCTCGGTAAATTCACTGGTTCCCAACAAATAAACAGAGGATGAGTGTTTGACAGATGCCTGAGAGACATTCTCAGTGAGTCCCAAGCCCATTGTGGCTTGTCAGCGCCTTCAAGGTGCCCATCCCCACCCCTGGCACCATGTGCCTGGCTCTGCTCTCACATGGGGCCGTTGGCCTGTGCTCCTGTCTCCCACAGCTGTGTTAATGCCCCTCCATCCCCTCCCCATGGTGGAGTATAATTGCACTTTCATCTTCCTTAGGTATGATGTGGAAAGCAAGCTCAGTGGTGAGCCCCTCCTTGGGATGAGATGGGCGCCCCTGCAGGAAAATAAATTGAGCCTCTGTCTTTTGTAAAATGCAATATTTCACAATACACAATTTGATGCAGCGTGGGCTGCGTTGACCTGATGGAGGGTGGAGTGCTCGAGAGAACATTCGCTTTTACTACACTACATGGGTAAAGAGAGCTCTCAAGGCCCAAGGCATAAACAAAATCTAGAGCCTTCTTTGCGGCTCATTGACACACTGGATATGAATTAAATCTCCCGAAAATGACTCATTTGGTGTCTGATGCCACATTCCGTAATGATGCCTGTGATGCTTGTGGGCTGTGTTTCAAGAATGGGGGCCTGGGAAATTATGAAGCGGGATTCCCTGCCCAGTAGGGGGACGATCACCCCCACAATTTCCACCTGTGGTGTAGAAATGGAAGAAAGGACCCACGGAGGAAAGAACATCTGAGAGGAGCTTTCATACGTCAATTGACTTCATTGGGTAGAGCAGGGAACAGCATTTTAGGGGCAGGGAACAGAATGTGCAAATGAGCAAGTCCTAATCTCGCAAGGCTTCATTTTGTCTCTATGCCCCCCCAAAAAGCACAGAAAAAGCCTGTGCCACCTGGCTCAACCCCTTCATGGAAGTGCAAGCGATATCAATGAGCATTGTGCTTGATGAAACCCCCTGCTGGAGTGGAATCAGCCAAAGCCCTAACCATTTCAGCCCCTGCTCAGGTCCTTCCTATCTGCAGTTAGAAAAGGAGCTTCCAGCCCTTCCTCAGGCGTGTTCTCGCCTGAACTGTTTTTCTCTTTTACTGTGTGGTAGAGCATCGCTGCCTCTGGATTTGCTAATCTCATCTCTCTTGTTCATCTCTGGAGTTACTGATCCCTCCCTCTGTTCTGTCCACGAGATTCACATGCCACTTGTCCCCATCTTTTATAAAGATGATGAGTACCTCTTTCATAAAGCCATTTGCCTGGGATGCACTGGGGAGGTGGGGGAAGACCAGTGCCCCAGGAGAGGGATAACTTGGAGACCACATAGAACTGACCCTCAGACATCTCTGTGTCTCCGTGGAGACTCAGTCTGCTGTGCTGGACTGTAACTCCATTTTTATTCTTGCATCGGATGATTTCTGCCAATGCAATGCAACACAGAGAGAAAGCACCAGAAAAAGTCAGCTCTGCCACTCTGTAATATAAAGAAGGATACACTTTTTTCTCTGAATCTCAATTTCTTAGTCCTACATTTGACCTTGTCTAAAAAGCCGAGAAGTGATCAATGTCTCAGTCCTTAAGATGGGGTAAGAGGCCTTCTTCCGATGAATATTCTGAAGTGTAACTCTCTCACCGGCTCATGAGCATGCAAATGCCTGTGGTCATCCATGATGTGCTGATCCTGGTCACTGCCTAAAAATAAACAACTGTTTTTTCTTCATTCCAGATGTGGGATATCTTAGAATATATTTTCCATCCTTTGTTCAGGTTCTGGGGGACATTTTTCTTAGTGACACCTTTCCAAGTATATTCCATCTTGCAGCCATGGCTTGTTTCAATGTGAAATAAGGGAATAAGGACTCAAAAAATAACTACCTCTTCTTGCACTAGAAATCAACTGCTGTTTCTAAACACTTGGTTTCAGAGCTCTGGAAATGTATGCAAGGAATTGCCCCTCTCACTTTCTCCTTGGTGCCTCTGAGCTCTACAGGTGAGGCTGGCACAGAAGTATCCTCTTCTCAGGGAACTTGTGAGCCATGTAGAAAGCAACACAGATTGCAGTAAGAACTGGAATTCAAGCCCCAGTTCACTGATAATCACTGTGCAATCTGTCTCTGAACCCTTGTTTTCCTGTACTGAGGATGAATACAACACTATCTGCTTTACAGCATGGCTAGAAGAATAACACGGAATAGCACAAAGGAGCAAAAAAGAAGGTTGTTGCTCTTAGCAAAATGGCTTCTGAATATGTCACACTCTTCAGTGTCTTATACCTGGTCAGGGAAGCTCCTTTGTAACATGCAAGTTAAGTAAACAAACTGGTGTTTATTGAGCATTTATTAGGTACAGATGTCATATGAGGCATTGTGGAAAAAGATAAATTGCACACTTTGCCATCCATGTGGGGGGCTATTCATCAGATGGAAACAGACATCAGAGGACATGTGTTGATTGACAAGCGAGTAAGGGGGAAAGTCAGAGAGATTTCAGAGGATGGAGAAGTCATCTACTGCTTGAAAGCACTACATTTTTCTGTAGAAAAAGACATCAAACTTGTCTTAACCTGACAGGAAAGATGCCCTTGAGTGAACGGCAGTGAAGGTAGTAGCTTAGACACTCCTTGGTTGCATACATCAGAGAACAAAACAGAAAAATCAAGCATGGTTTTCTCAGGGGAGAGGAATAATGTGTCAGGGTAATTCATAAGGGAACTTGAAATACTACGTTTGAGAAAAGCCAGGAACTAGGATCTGTCTGGAATGTCTGCAACAGAAGAGCAGACCTCTCCTTTCTAGGATACAGCCAAGAAATAGCTCATTTTCTGCAGTTTTTCCTATGTAGACGTCTCTGCTCCTCTGTTACAATTCTCGGTACAGACAATTCAGTTGACACAGAGTTACTCACTGAAAATAGTGAGTATAGGAAATCATGGTCATCAGATACTTTTGTGAGCAGGACAACTACTCTAATTGTGCTGTTTAAAAAGGAGTGAAAAGGGTTTAATAACGAAGATCCACAAGGAACTCACACAACTAAACAAAAGCAAAACAAAAAGCCCAATCAAAAAATGGGGAGAACTAAAAAGACACTTCTCCAAAGAGGAAATACAAATGGCCAACAGGCACATGAAAAATTGCTCAACATCACTAGTAATAAGAGAAATGCAAATCAAAACCACAATGAGATACCACC
>PVHY01003686.1:0-104187 GCA_004024945.1 Uropsilus gracilis | reverse complement strand
CTGCATCCCCCTGAAGGGAAATTCCAGCTAAGGTCATTCTCCCATTTTAACATTACCTGTCCTTGAAACCTGCAATCCCAAACAGGAGACAGTGGGGGGTGGGGGTGGGGGTACACCCTATCAATATCTTTTAGCTTATGTTCTTTTTGAGCCAAAAGAATTCCCATCTAGAATTCTCCATGTAAAATGGAACTCCCTTGTACCTGTCATGAATTAACTCCTTAACTGCTTTCAGCACACATGCTGCCAGCCTGGGCCAGTCGAGGGTTGCAGGCCCTCGGTGGCCACATGGCCAAGCTCACATGGCTCACCTCTTTACAAAATGGCCGATTCCCATCTCGCCTCCATTGAACCTCTCTATCCCCTCTCCATATTGGAATCCCAATCCAATCGAATCGAATCCTGAATCCTGAATCGAATCGAAATACTGAAACGAATCCTGAAACGAACCCTTCTCTTTGTTTGCACACCCTTTATATACCCTGATTTCTCGCCTTCCAGGAAATCTGTTTCACCTTGACTATTTCACCTCTTTCTTCCCCCTGCATCCCCCTGAAGGGAAATTCTAGCTAAGGTCATTCCCCCATTTTAACATTACCTGTCCTTGAAATCTGCAATCTTAAACAGGAGACAATGGGGGGGGGCACACCCTATCAGTTGAACGGTGGATATTTTGGTGGTGGGCTAACAACACCCGAAGGGACAAATCATGTACTTCTAAAATAAAGACTATGTTATAAACCAATGTTATCTTGATTTAAAAAATAATATTTTAATTAAAATAAGCTTATACAATTGATCTTATTTCTTCATTAACTATTTAATAATATTTACCAGGGAAAGTAACTGAATATGATTTCCTCTGTGGGAAGAATTTTAAACACATTTTTTTTTGTTAATCCTAGTCTATTTGAGTATCTTTTTTTTTCCTCAAATCAATTTTGGCAGTTTATGTATTATGAGCAATTTCTTCAAACCCTTTAATTTGTAGGATGTATTGGCATAACATTGTTCAAAATAATCACTACAGGAGAATTAGAAACTAAGATATATTATGTTATTGCGGTGTTAATTTGCTACTCTTTACTTTTCTTTCTCACTCTGGTTAGAGATTTATCATCCTTATAAAATCAGGTTTAATTCCACAGATTCTCTTTATTGTTTTTTACCTTTTTGTTGACACCTGCTCTTTATTATTTACTTTCTGCTCTTACATTGAATTTGATATACTCACTTTTGCACACTTCATAAGGAGAAACTTATATCATACATTTTATTTTTTTTATTTTTAATAAAGTAAAAATACCACTGTAGATTTCCTTGGAAGCATTATTTTATCTGAGTAACAAAAATTTAATAGATCATGTTTTCATTTATTTCAAAATACTTTGCAATCTGCTTTGTGATTTATTTTACCAAAATATTGACTCTCTGTCAAAGATGCTGCTTAATTTCAATTTTCCCAAAATTGTCAAAACTTTTAATCTATTATGGTCAGAAAACATAATCTTGTGACTTTAATCATAATAAATTTATTAAGAATTTTCCTGCACAATTATCTATTTTAGTGAATGTTCCTTGTGTTATAAGGAAGGATGTCAATTTTGCGATGGTCAAGCAAAAGGTTTTATATACATCCATCATGTCAAATTCCTTAGTAATTTGTTCAAATATACTATAAAAATAGATTTCTAGTCTACCTGTATTTTCAATTACTGAGAGAAGGGTGGTAAGTTTCCATAATATAACTGCGGATTTTCTGTTTCTCCTTTCAAGTGATAGCTGTTTGTTTCTTCTAGATTGAAACACTGTGATTCGAATTACACACATTAGAATTCATATGTCTTCATGATGAATTAATCCATTACCCACATAAACTACTTATCTTTTCCTAATAATATTCATCATTTCAAAGTCTAACTTGTGTGTAGTTACTAGAGTTTCTTAAGATCTCTTTTAACCAGAATTTTCATTTTATATTTTTATGATTTATATACCATATATATATATATATTTTTTTTTTTAAGTTAGTGTTTTTTGCAGATAATACAAAAGCAGTGAACTTTTATATTAATATATAGGACATATTAAAAATCCAGAAAATATATGAAGGGACAATTGAAAACTATTTAAAATAATGACAATGATGGTTGGAAAATGCCATATCTTCGATTTACTTTAAGATTTCATTTCCAACTGCCCTTAAATCAATTTTTCTCTGAGATCGTTCAAACTCCTAAACCATTTGGTCTGTTATTCTGTTATATGCTTGCCTTCTCCTTTCCAATGAATATTCTCTCAAAGTGCATGTGCTCTTATTTCAATATTCAAAATATCTGAATTTTGACCACTCTTCAGGATATTTGTTTCTACTCCAAACTACCACTATATATTGTCTGAATCATGACAATATCCTCCTAACTCATCTTGACTCTTTTAATCCTGACTTGGAACAGATAGACATTTCTAGAGAGGTAAAGGATGAACCTTAGAGAGAGTGGAAGTGAATAAAATGGATTTTTAGCCCTAGTCAATATTTAACACATTCATTTTGTTTATCATCAAAATAATTTAAAAAATTTTATTATTGTTGTAAAATGAACTTGACCTTGTCAGACTAAGAAAGAAAAGTCACAGTATCAGTGATCTGAATTATTTGTTTTGACCCATAGTTGAGAGGATTACTAACTGAAAAACTGGTTTTGTTCCTTTGATTCTTCACAGTTCTTTGAAGGAGTAATTTATTCTATTTTGATAACAGGTAGCTAAAATTTGAAGGAGTCAAACATATAAATGGTAGAGTTACAAACAGGATTGAATTTTCAAAATTATGTGTGGTCTTCTATTTGCCTTCTTGCTACGCTGGTGGCAAAAACTGTTGGAGATAACTCAGGTTTAAAATAATGAGGAAGCTAATTATTGGTCATGGGACTGAGAAACTTCTGTAATTAGAGACTCAAGTTGAAGGAAGAATCTATAAAACCTGATGAAAAAACATAGCAGATAATGAATTTAGAGAAGGAAAGATTGATGGTGGAGTTGAGGGCTGGCCCTAGGAGACGTAGGCCTAGTTTATGGGAAGGGCACCTGGGATTAGACATCACTATTCCCTGTTACTTTAGTTGGGTTATTGATTTAAGGAGCCTGTACAATTTCTCTCCTAGTTGTAATTCAATTGCTGGTGATTTTATACTGAAAATATCTACTGCACTCCCTAATCCAATGAACGATGTGAACTATATTGATATATTTGCTAGATTTTTCTTGTTGCTTTTGTTATTTTCATTTTTCTTATCAGACTCGAGCTGTCCCTAGGTCCATCTGTTTTATTGCATTCACCATATACTGTTCAGCATGAAACTTACTGGAGGCATATTCACGTAAATCTGCAGGTGTAAATTTGACACATTCAGCACCTGAAACATTTGGAAAATACACGGAGACATTTTCACCTGTTAGGGGATGGGGAAAAAATTAGTGAATAGCATAAATCCATAACACTGTTATTCCTATTTTTTTTTTTCAAAACCAAATGTTTTTCAGGATGTCTCCAAGAGGGCCAAATCTAAGTCAAGATTGAATTAAAAAAATAATAATAATTCATTTCAGGTTCTCCAAACACATTAAAGTCTAGAAATTCTCTTAGCTGCTTCTAAAGAAAACCATTTTTCTTAATGGTCAGATAATTAAAATTGGCAAAAGACATTTTTAGAGCTCTTTGTAAGTAAAAATTACCTGAACATAAACAATAAAAAAATATTTCCAACTGAAATAATTTTCCCATATAGTTTTTCTCTCTTTCAATGATTTTATCAACCTCTATCAATAAGCATTTTCCCACCTACTTATTCAAAAATGAGAAATCTCAAAATAAGTAAAAATTCAAATTTCTGTTTATATTTATCAACTATCATGCACTTTATGTATTTATTCTTTTTAACATATAGTGTACAGGCTGACCTTTAATATGCCCATAAGTCAAATATTACAATGCTACAACTCCTTCAATGAAATAACATGATTAATATTTTTCTTTCACTTATTTTGTTTGTATACCCACATATAATGAATTAAAAGGATAGATGTAAAATGTCAGGTATTTGAATTGATCTGACATTCCAGAAATATTTTGGAATGATGCGCAACTCATTATGATTGAACTAAAAATCATATAAACAAGTAAGGAAAAGCTACCAAGATCCATGTTATCATTCAATATGAGTTACCTCTGTAATAGAACATCAGATAGAGCAATTATTTTATCAACAATTTATTTCAATAAGATTTCAATAGCAGCATACAAACATGAGTTGAGAACAACTTAGAGTTCATTGGAATGAAAATAAGTTTCCACCTACTGAAAATATCATATTAACACATTTTGCTTATATTATTTTAGAAACTCTCATGAAAATCTCCAAGCTAATGTATTGGAACATTAAATCTGAATTTGAAATTTCATATAAATATCAATCAAAGCATTTAAATTTACTTTACTTAAATTAATTAAATAAAATAAAATTAAATAAATATTCATATAAATATCAATCAAAGCATTTAAATGTTTCAGCATTTAAATAGTCTAGATCATCTAGAGATGGATTTCTGATATGTTACATCTTCAAACACATTTTCTTACCATCTGTGAACCTATAAGCTAAAACATAAATGATCTGATTCTGAGCACAATGATGGGACAAGCAGAAGATGGATACTCACATTTTGGGGGGACAGAGTGGGAGGAGATAATGAATTAAAGGAGTCATGGGTCTAAAGCAAGTTTGGAAACCAACAGTGTCAATTCCATTAGTTTTCAAAGTTAGAGTTCAATTGGACCCTCAGCTCACTGAGAGTCTTTGGGAGCAAGACAACATCATTAGCTCATTCTTTGGACCTATGTAAGTCTAATAACCCCATGCCTCTCTTTCTGCCTCTGCCTTTTCCTTGAAGCTTGCTTTCCTATTTTTTTTTTTTTTCTGAATGGTAGCAAGCTTGCACCTGATTATTCCTTTCAAACCTTTTCCTGACCATAAAATCTCAGAGCACCTACAACCTTCCTTCATTTTTTCCTTTTAGCTTCAGGTAAAAGTGATAAAATATTACTAATACTAATAAAATATTCAGAAACACCTTGTCATTCTTTGGTGTATGTCAGTAGTATCCACACCATTAACCAAGAAGGCCTTTGACAGATCCTGCCTGTATAATCCATCATTACTCCTGGCTTCTCATAATCTCTTCAGCAAAAGTTTATTGACTCACATTCTTAGATCTTCTTTCTTTGTATGTCTGTATTTTTTTTTTCTCTTCAAAAGAAGGATGCCAGTTATAGTGGGTTTAGAGACTGTCCTAATTCATCCTAATCTAGTGGCACCTCATTTTGACTTATTTACATTTGAAGACAAGTTCCAAATGCCATTTTCTAAAGTGTCAGATGAATGTGGATTCTGGGAGACAGTAAGACTCTGCTACAAACACCAAGAATGTCAACTTCCCTCATTTGATGTTTCCATATTGTATATAAAATTCTACTATGGAAAACATATTCTATGAGGACTTTCTGTTTAAATATGTGTCTATAAAATTACAAAAACTATAAGAACCATGACAACAGATTTTTGTTTTATTTTCTTGCATTCCCAACATCTGGCACAATGTCTAAGACATGATCAATAAATATTTTTTAATTAATTTAAAATGAATAAATATTACATAAACCCTGGAGTTGAAGTTTAATTGAACAAAATTTTTGTTTACCATCACTAATAAGATTATGTTGAACACATTCTAATATCAAAGTTCCTCTTATCTTTGCATAAAAAAGTACTTAAAATAATCTCATAAAAAGGTAAACATTAATATTGCATTTGAAGTAAATAAAATTACAAGTAAAAATAGATAAGTTCAAGCAATCAAATGCCTTGTAATTAAAATCATTTGACTTATGTCAAGTGTTTTCCTGTGGAATTGGAAGACTGTAGCAATATACTAAAGTAAAAAGCAGAGTTACAATATTAGCAACTTCTGAAAATTCAATTTTGAAAAGTGGACCTCTAATTTTATATATTGTAGTTTTGATTTTGTATTGTTTTACCCTTTGTTTAATGGTCTTTTGCAAGAAAAAAAATTTCACCTTGCAAATTCTGTTCACTTGTGCCCTTGATTAACAGTTACCTAATTCACATAGTAAACTAAAACAATGATAGCATTTAACAATCTTAAAGAACATATTTTTTCACGTAAACCAATCATATTTCAACTAGATTGACTCAATAAAATCACTATCATAGTGTCTTTCATACAGAAAGTGTAATTTTTCCATTCCATCATGTTTTTCTTTTCATTTTACTCTTCTCATGGTCAAACACTTACAAAATCATTGCAGTTACTTGAAATTAATAATAATACTCTCAATTGTTATTGTTTTAATTATAATAGAATTAAATTGAGGTGTTAAAGTGATTTCATTCTGATCAAGTTTTGAAACTTGCATAGAACAACTGTAATGAATATGAGAGAAAATAACATTGAATGCTACATAATAAATATTCTTTAGTAAATTACATTTTTCTGAAAATGTTTTGATCATATGAAATGATAGAAAACCTTATAAGTGATAACATTGTGTGATGGTAAAAACTTTAATTCTTCTGTCTTAGTCATATACAGGATAGTAACACCTCGTTCTCTTTCTCTCTAGGTCCTATCACCTAATTTCCTGTTCAGACAGACATATGCAGTGGAAGAGGTATCTCAATTACAAGGAAGATGACGTTATATTTCAGAGGGTGATTGAATAGAAGATCTGGTAAGCGTGTTTCCATTTACCATAAAGAATGCTATCCTGTTTGTTTAACTAGGACATGCAAAATCCAATTGCTACTTTTTAAGACCGTAATTATTATAGTTACATGCCAAAGTTATATCATAATCATGCTTCAATAGTGTGAACATATTGGGAGTGTCTTAGGAGCTGTAGTCTAGTGGGCAAGGGAGAAAATCTACCTACATAAAATTTAAGTCAGAACTCACTTCTTATACATGCAAGAATCTTCTCTCTGTGGGTAAACCAACCTTTCAACTTCCAATTGATGACCAAAGAGAGGGGCCAGAGAGAGATAATTTAAATGATGTGTGTCCAGTCTTTTCATCTCAACAGTGTATTCTTTAGAAATCAGGGAATTGATTAAACATCAGGAGTTATCTTCCTCTAAACATAAATATCATTAACATTTCTCCAGGTCACGGTAAGTTAGGCAATCAAAAGATCTAGCCCTATATAGAATGCCTTTCAAGAATACTTATTCCGTTTTTATATCATTGAATTACTGTTCTTATCTATATAAACTAAATGCTATTTTGTTATTATTGGTACAGTTATCACAGAATAAAATCAGTCTAAAGATTTCCCAAGTTCGAACCCTTGCTTTCATTATCTCATAAATTCTCTGACTATTAGAGACTTTTATTTCAGTCATAATCGTTAGCGTTGACACTATTTTAAGAAACTTTCAAGACCCATAATATTTATCTACTGATCTTATCACTCAAATCAGAAGTGTTTATCAGAAATTTCAACATAAATTTAAATATAGTTCTAGCTCACATATTCAATAGTGATCTATATATAAGATCATATATATATTATATATATAAGATCTTATGTATATGTCATATATATTATATGTATATATGCATATGTATATATGTATATATATATATCTTATATCTTATATATATATATATTATATATATATATAAGATCTTATGTGTATATATGGTGATGTGCATTTCTTTGGGAGAGAGGGGAATTAGTTTATGTCAAAATTTCCAGGCAAACCATATGAAAGATTTAAGCTAGTTATTTCAGCAACCTATAATTAATTTCAAATGTAGAAAAAGTATTTCAAAGGCATCATATATTGTGGCATATGTAAGAAAGTGATATGTAAAGAGTCCGTGAATGACTTCTTGAATGAACTCCACCCATTTTTACACATATACACTACTTTTTTATTTTTGTACAGTCTTTATAAAATTTGTTGTCAAATGAAAACAGAAATTTTAAGAGAAATATATTCCATTAGCTGCTATTTTATGTGCTCCTGTTTAATTGTATTTGGGGAAAAAAATGTTGGGTGCCTTTGTCTCTTAATTGACTGGAAAGGTTCAACTCCCCCAGGTTTTAGTTTTTGATGAGCTGTGAAGAAGACTTTTTAATGAGTTGGTTAGTGACATTGATTACCGTTAAATCACACCAAGCAGAGGAAACAGTGCTATTAACTTAGTTTTCTCTGTTTCACAAAAGCTTATGCATGGGCATTCGTAAAGATTAGCAGTCCCCAAGCTACAAAACACCTAATAACTTATTCTGAATATCAACAGCAAAGAAATGTTCTTTGCTACAACTTGTTGATAAAGGGAATTTAAGGGACTATAATCCAAACAACCTTTTGATTTAGAATTAAAATTTTGGTGTTCTAGTGATGATAAAGTGTTTTCATCTCATACCTCAGTAGCATCACAATGCTACATAACATCCCAGGAAATGTTAGATCTAGTTTGCTGAAACTTTTATAAATAGTTCCCTTCAATTTTATTCTATCAAACACCTCTTCTGTGTAAACTAATAGCATGTGCCCCCCAACAACATTCTAATGACATATCTGTCTTTGATACCTCCCCCCAATTTATCCTGACCTATATATTTTAACCTCTTAGATTAATATGCCTAAAGCTTAGTTGGGTAGAATGATTCTTTGCTTGGCTCTATTTCATATTACTTAATAAAGATAATTTGAATTAGCTAGTAGGGGCACTCCAAAAAAAATTCACTCTCCAATCTCATTTTATTCCCAAACTAATCACTCAATATCACATACATTTTGCGTGCCTTTAACATGCCTTTATCTGCTTTTAGGTTTCAGATAAACTGAATTCTCAGCATGCATTGTATATAAAGTGTTTTGTTATCAATAAGCAGCAAATATCTTACAAACATGATATCAAATTTTGATACGTTTTTAAAATGTATTTTTATATAACTGAAAATATTTGCTATTATGATGAGCTCTATTAGAAGCATATTTGATAGAGGTCTTTCACTATGAGACAGAAAGCGGACTGTGATATCACTAAGGCAAATTTGGGAAATGGAAAGTCAAATCCTTTTTTCTTGCATCAATAATAACTTGAGATGTGTAACAATGTGTGGTCAGAGCAGTAAACAGCTCTGTTCGAAGAATTATGAAATATTGAAGATGTGTTCAACAGTGTTGTGAATATGGATTCATTATACACACTCTAGAGTGTTGTTATAGTGTGACAGATGATTGTGTTAACTTTATTATTCCTTATATCATATTTTAAGAGCTTTGCAATCACCTTAAACATGCTACACCCCCACACACATATACATAATCCTAAATATATATATATATACATATATACATAATTCTATATATATGTATACATATATCCTGATATGTTTCCTAAATATAAATATATGTATATTATCCTAACATGTGCTAAATATACATATGTGCATCATTGCTTTTACCTAATAATCTTCTTTCCCCTCTAAAATCTTGTCTATATAATACCAAAACAGTTTCCCTGTTCCTCTCTTGATTTTTCATCCTTCAGAATATTCTATTGCAAAATCACTTTCTTCATCCAAATTCCTTTGATAATCTGACAGCAGTTCTTATGGGAGTAGACCTCATTTTTCTAGCTTTGTTTGATAATTCAATGTTTCTCTCTCTCCTTTAATGGTGGACATTTTTTAATAATTAAATTATGCATATATATGTTTCACATCATTGTGGTTTCTGGGGGTCCCCCACCACCTTCTCTCCCTGGTCACTCCAGCTGGTCCCCTCCTGCAGTTTTGTACTTTCATTTGGTTGTCCATATATTAGTGAAACCATTTGATTTCTGTCTTTTTCCTTCTGACTTGTTTCCTTATATAGATCTTTCACATGTCTTGTAAGGTTTACCCCTAGGTATTTTATTTTTTTTTGGTGCATGGTAAATGGGATTTTTTTTTAAATTTCTTCTTCTGTTTGACTTTTTGTGTAAAAGAAATCTTCTGTCTTCTGTGTGTTGATTTTGTAACCAGCTACTTTGCCAAACTGGTTTGTTGTTTCAAGACGTTTTTCTGTGGATTTTTTTGTTTTCTCTACATATAGAATCATGTCATCTGCATATAATGAGAGCTTCAGTTCTTCTTTTCCTATTTGTACTCCTTTTATGTCTTTCTCTTGTCTTATTGCCATTGCTAGAACTTCCAGTACAATGTTGAAAAGTAGTGGAGAGAGCGGGCATCCTTGCCTGGTTCTGGATCTTAATTGGAATGATTTTAGTTTTTCTCCATTTAAGATGATGTTTGAGGTGGTTTGTCATAGATGGCTTTTATTATGTTGAGATATGTTCCTTTTATCCCCAAATTTTCAAGAGTTTTTATCATAAATGGGTGTTGAACTTTACCAAATGCTTTCTCTGCATCTATTGATATGACCATATGGTGTTTGGTTTTTTCCTTATTGATGTGGTGGATTATATTAATTGATTTTTCGAATGTTGAGCCATCCCTGTGCCCGGGTTAAATCCCAATTTGTCATGGTGAATTATGCTTTTTATACATCGTTGGATTCGGTTTGCCAAGATTTTGTTTAAAATTTTTGCATCTGTGTTCATTAGGGAAATTGGTCTATAACTTTCTTTCTTTGTGCTGTCTTTATTTGCTTTTGGTATGAGAGTGATGTTTGCTTCATAGAATGTGTTTGGCAGTTTTCCTTCTCATTTTTTTTGAAAATCTTTAGTAGTGCTGGCATTATTACCTCTTTGAATGTCTGGTAGAATTCATTTGTGAAACCATCTGGTCCTGGGCTTTTGTTTTTAGGTAGAGTTTTGATGACTGCTTCAATCTCGCTGCTAGTGATTGGTGTGTTTAAGTTCTCTACTTCTTTGTTTAGTTTTGGGTGGTTATATTTTTCCAGGAATCTGTCCATCTCATCCAGGTTGTTGTATTGTTTGCATATATGTGTTTATAGTAATCTCTAATTATCCTTTGGATTTCTGATGTGTCTGTTGTAATGTCTCCTCTTTCGTTTGTAATCCTGCTTATTTGAGTGTTCTCTCTTCTTTTCTTTGTGAAGTTTGCAAGAGGTTTATCTTTTTATTTATTTTTTCAAATAACCAAGTTTAGATTTTGATTTTTCCATCTTTATGCTATCCAGATTATGTATTTCTGTTTTTATTTTTAATATTTCTTGTCTCTGCTGTTTTTATTTTTTATTTTTATTTATTTATTTTTTTGGTTGTTGTTGTTCTTGTTCTTTTTTTAGTTCATCAAGCAGGGAGATTAGGTTATTTCTTTGGTTGTTTTCTTGCTTTTTGTATGAGCCTTTATTGCTATGAACCTTCCTCTTAAAAATGCTTTTACTGTGTCCCAGATATTTTGGAATGTTGTGTCTTCATTGTAATTTGTTTCAAAGAAGGTTTTAATTTCTTCCTTAATTTCCGCAGATACCCAGTCCTCATTTGGTAACATTTTATTCAGTCTCCATGTGTTGGGCTTTCTTCTTGCATTCTTTTCATTGTTGATTACTAGTTTATTGCCTTTATGGTCAGAGAAAAGAGTTGGTACTATTTTAATCTTTGTATATATGTTAATGTTTGCCTTATGTCCTAATATGTGATCCATTTTTGAGAATGATCCATGTGCATTTGAGAAGGTGTAGTCTTTTCCTTGTGAGTGTAGTGTCCTATAGATATCTATTAGGTTCATACAGTCTAGATCTTCATTTAGGGCTTTTGTGTCTTTGTTTAGTTTTTGTCTTGTTGCTCTGTCCTTTGGTGACAGTGGTATGTTGAAATCACCTACCACATATGTATTTTCACCGATGTCTGTTTTCAGTGCTGTTAGTAGTTGTTTGATGAATTTGGTGCTCCCTCATTTGGTGAAAATATGTTAATAATTGTTATGTCTTTTTTATGTATTGACACTTTTATCAATATATAGTATCCTTCTTTATTCCTTGTCACCTTTTTTAGCTTAAAGTCTACTCTATCTGCTATTAGTATGGCTTCTCCTGCTTTCTTCTGGGGACCATTTGTTTGTAGAACTTTTTTCCAGCCCTTTACTTTTAGTCTGTGCTTATCTTTTGTGTTTAAATGTTTTGTGTTTAAATATCTTTTGTGTTTCCTGCAGGCAGCAGAATGTTGGGTTTGTTTCTTGATCCACTCAGCTACTCTGTGTCTTTTGATTGCTGAGTTGAGACTGTTGACATTTAGGGTGATGATTGATACTTGCTGTTCTGGTGTTGACTTTTGGAGGGTCATTTGGAGGTTAGGGTTCCCTTTTTTATGCTACTTGAGAATCTGAAGTCAGTTTTTTGGTTGTCATTTTGAGGTTCTGCTTAGCTTCCTTGTTTTGGTCTGTTTATTCTTCTGTTTATTTTAATCTGATGGCTTCTTGCAAGATTTCTTGGAGTGGTGGTTTAGTGATAACATATTTCTGGAGGCTTTGCTTGTCTGTGAAGGTTTTTATTCTTCCTTCATAGAGGAAAGAAAGCTTTGCAGGGTAGAGTAATCTTGGCTGGCATTTTTTATTTTGAAGTTTTTTTTTAAGATATGACTCCATTCTCTCCTTGCTTGTAGTGTCTCTTCAGAGAAATCTGAGGTCAGCCTAATAGGTTTTCCTTTATATGTTATCTGTTTCTTTTCTCTAACCAATTTCATTATTTTTTTCCTTATTCTGGACTCTTGGGAGCTTTATGATGATGTGTCTTGCTGTGGTTTTTCTTTCTTTGATGTAGTTTGGTGTTCTTTGGCTTCCTGGATGTCAAATTTCATTTCTTTCTTCAGGACTTGGAAATTTTCCTCCATTATTTCTTTAAATAGCCTTTCAGTACCCATATACCTCTCTTCTCCTTCTGGGACACCCATAACTCTTATGTTTCCTCTCTTTGAGGAATTAGACAGATCTCTGAATTTTCTTCTATTTTCTTACCTTGTGTCTCTCTATCTCTGTCTTTCTTCTTCTTCTTGATCAGTGTACTCCAGAGTACTTATTTGTTCTTCAATTTAGCCCAGTCTGCTTTTGTAACTTTTCCCTGCATTTTTGAGCTCTTCTGTGGTCCCTTTAGATCTTGGGTTTCTTTCTAAATCTCATTCAGCTATTCAATTTTATTCTTCAATTCTTCAATTATTTTATCTTTGTTGATGTTTTCTTTCTTGATATTTTGCATTTCTTCTTTCAATTTATTCAGTTTCTCTGCCATGATCACTTCTTTTTCTTTATGTTTTTCTAATTCTTCCCTTAGCTCTTTGTATGCTTGTAATATTGCATAGGTTCAGTTCCTTGTCTGGGAGGTGGCGCATTTCTTCAATGTTATATTTATTGGTTTCTAGAATTTGTCTTTCATTCAGTGGTGTATTGGTTTCTGTGAGGCTTGCTGGGGTGTTTGCCTTTTTCCTCTTTCCTGTGTTTTGCTTTCGCACTTCCATATATTGAGCAACTATGGCTCTAGTATTGGCTGGCATGATGATTAGAGTCTTCTAGCAGTTTGTAGTTGATTCTGTCTTTGTGTATATGTAGCTGAGGTGTATAACTTTTGTTTCCTTTGACCGGTTTGGGTGGATGGTTCCTTTTCTCTGAGCATGTGTGATAGGTGTATGTGGTTGATATGGTACACTGTCTTCTTTTCTCGTAATTTATGCCTTATATGCTTATTGGACAACCTGTCAATTCTGCATTTGCCTAAGAGGGGATCTGATTAGTAGATGCTAGAAGGCTTCTTCTATGGATCTTTATGGAGGAGGAGTATAGGTGTCTTTTGTTGTTGTTCCTTTTGTTTTTAGTCCTTTGTTTGGGTTATTTTTTTCTGCACCAGGGCCCCGGCGCTTCAGGTCTCTAGGGTTGGCTAGGCTGTTGAGTGGTGCCCTGCCCTCACCTGGGGTCTGGGTTGCTGTCTGTCTGTGTTTTGGGGACTGGTTGGGGCACTTTGCCTTTCAGCGGCACCTCAGTCTCTCTAATGGTGGACATTTTTAAGGAACATGGTTTTTGTCACAAATATTATCTTTATCTTTCCATTTTCAGGATATTTATATTTCTAGAGACAATATGTTCTTGAAAAATACTTGTTTAAATGGTTGAATTAAGTATGAGTGGTGGATATTATTTTTAATAAAATAAATATATAATTTAGATCTTGGAAAAACTTATCTTTAATTGTCCTAAATATAGTCATAATCCTAGTTTCTTTATCCTCTGTCAACTAAAGATTTTAAAAATTTCATTTAATTATTTTAAGCCTCTACATGCTAGGCCATAAAGTTAATAAGATTCAGACATGCCTTTCAATTTTCTCACTATACTATATTATCCACTCCATATTCATCATAATTGAATATATACTTTACTCATTTTAAAGCATATTCTTGACAGTTTAATTGCTGATGATTTTTCTTAATTCTTTGACAATTTCAGTATTTAATATAATTATATATTTCATATTCTCCCACCCATATAATCACTGAAGTTTCTTAATCTCCATTATTACCCTTTACTCGAAATATTTTGCAGCAATGCTTCCAATTAGCTTTGATTTTTTTTACTCTTCACAAAAATTACTTGTCCTTTATGCTTATCCTTTTTTTTTTGTCTTTGAAGATGCTTAGTATTTTCTTTACCTTTTTTGTCTTTGAAGTTAATGCTTCATCAAGATTGCAACTTGTATTATCAACACTGATACATCCCACAACCAGAGCATAAAGAGGATGTCCTCTTTTAGTCACAATGAAGGGGATGCTTTCTCTTGTGAGAATGATGTTAGAGAGCATGCATGTCACCCATGATTCTGCAGAGAGTAACTATGATGTTCTAACCTCCTCACTTCAAGAGTGCTACTTGTTCCTTGATCAGATAGCCTAAGAGGTGAAAGAGAGAGATACAGAGAGAAAAAGAGAGGGAGAGAGAAAGGAGGTGGAGAGAATGGAATCTGCCTCAAAATTCACCCATTCAACAAATATTTATTGAGAACATAATATTTGCAGGTTTTTCTACTTTTACAAGATACAACCTGGAATTAGACAAAAATCTGTCTGTCTAGAAGGTCAAGATACAACCTGGAATTAGACAAAAATCTGTCTAGAAGGTAAAAGTATGTAGAAAATAAACCCTGCAATAGTAAATAAATAATACAAATGAGATTATGCAAAAAGAGTAATAGTGTTGGAGGTAAAAGACAACTTTTTTCCATTGGACTGAGAAACTGGAAAATGGGTCTATTATTTGAGCTCATATACTGAAGTTTATTGAAAGACTATGTAAGAGTTGAACCCTGAAAGTAAGAAAGCTAGAAATTCCTACTGAAGGAAAATTCAGCCATGGGAAAGGTGATTAAGCACTAAGGTAGTAGTGAATTTAATGTGTCCCAGGCATAAAAATATGGGAAAGTCTTGTGTGGGTAGAGTATGGTAAACAAATGGTAATATAGATTCTGTTTTTTTTTTTTTTATTGGAAACTCCTCTATTAACAAATATTGAACTTACAAATTCTCATAGATATAATGAAAACTATTCAAAGTAAAAGTGCACTGAGTCTACAGCTGACAGATAATACTATCAATTACCTCTGGTCTTTGTATTGTAGTGCAGTCTGTCTACTCTCATAGTAAGGGTGTTTAGTATAATAAACATGTAAAATATTTTAATAAGGAATATCTTTTAACTAAATGCTTTAAGATAATATTAAGTTAGAAAAGTGAAGATTGTGGATACTAGATTAATGAAGAGGGCCCTGAAGAAATCAAAATAAGAACTGTTCCAAGGTCCATAGGATAATAATGATTTATAATTGACCTAGTTATCTATGATGATTAGAAAATTTGCTGTTTATCTCCAAACTTTAGTATTTTTCAGCCAGCTGAAAACTGTTTCCTTATAAATTCAACCAAAAGCTAAGAATATATTTCTATCCTTATCAAGCAAGAACTACTTTAGACTGATTTAAATACTTAAGATGTGTCAGAATAAGTTAAGAAGCAGGCCATAGCTGAGCAGATATTCTGTTAGTGTTCTAAATGTATTCAAAATCAGTATATAAATTATAATCTATGGTATTTGTGATCTAAGACTCAGCAATAAAGGTGATGCACGTTATCATTACTGTCATGAGAAACTTTGTAAAGCAAGTCAAGACACATGAATGAATGCATGGGATCAAGTTCATCTCTGCCTCTTAGGAGCTGAGTGATCTGCAAATCATTTACTCTCTGATCTTAGTTTTTGCATGTGACAAGTGAAAAAAGTAATTTGATACAAACAGTTTTCAAATTGTATAAAAGAAGCTCTCTTAAATTATACACTCAAGTTATGTGAAGGTGTGCATAAATTTATCCCTAAACATTTTTTTAATCTCTAGTCAAAAATATCAAATAGTTACAAAATATATTATGTGACTTCTTAATTTTAAATATCAGAAAAAGAGAGTTCAATATTTTGCATTCAAAACAATTGATTACAAAATTTTGTGAGCACACTACAATCCAAATCTAAGACTAATTCTTTTAAGTATGTCAGATAACTTTTGAATCAAAATTCTCATGATACAAAGACAACTGGTAATATATGATCCTGCAGAAATAAGAAAAATGGCTCCTTCATGTGTATTTATTAAAGCTGATGGTAAACAAGTCCACATGAAAGTTCAAGGTTAAATCTTGAGACTATCTAAATGGATAACCACTAGCATGAGATCTCTGGGAAAAAAATGTATCCATGAGCTCATTTGTTCTGGTGTTTTCTTTTAATGTAAGATATTATTTTCATGTTTATAAAACATGTTGCCTTCAAGGTGATAACTCTCAAAAATATTATGTTATAGCAAATCCTCAGCTTTGATATGTCCCTGCCTCTGATATATAAGAGGAAAAACAAAAATCCTTACAAAACACTTCACATTCTTTTAAAGGCATGTTTAAATCCTCTGAAGCAATGTGACAAATACACATTTAGAAAAGATATGTAGAGTTAGAGATGTAATGAGGAAGAAACCCCCAAAGAATAGCTATCAACCCTTTATGACCCCAATTTCAGTAGCTTCAATAATATTGTTACAGGAGGCAAAGAAAGCTCATTTTTATTAGCTTCCCTGGAGACAATATCTCCAATCAAAATTGATTACTTTTCCATGCTATATATCATGCAGAATTGTTAACAGGAAATCTAAAATTCACTCATTCCCTTGGCCTACTTCTTGTCAACTGCATTACAGTGTATTTAATTTTCAAGTAAATAACATATTAAAATTTGATGAGAGGAAAGAGTAATTTAGATTTTAGAACTGAAATAAAAAGTAAAATGGTGCAACTAAATTATAAGAAATTTGTCTTGGCCAAGGTTTTAGGTCTGGGTCTTAGAGGCAGGGAAGAATTAAGAAAACTTTCTTTCAGCCAACCATTTAACATTAAATGCAAAGATATATCAGTTAAAATTCTGGAATTCAGGACAAAATTTCCTTGGTGGGCTCAACAGAATGCTTAGAGTCTGGTACTGTTGATTGTATACAACATGAAATCTCTATTTCTCACTTTCTCTCCTTCAGCTTTCTTATTCCTCTAATTTAATTCTATACTTCAAAATAAATCAGGTAGTCAAGATCACAATTAGGTAGCATAAGAGACAGAATAAATCCTCCCCCTCTTATTAGTCTTTCTGAACTTTGGCGTTATCTGTGATCTCTTTCACTGTTTTTTTTTTTCTGCCTGGTTAATCAGCAAGTACAGAGGTCTGCCATGTATTCATTAGCCTGATTATTTACCTTCTAGCAGTCAGTTCAATCAAAGAAAATAATAAAAAAAAATTATATGATGCTATGATGCTGTATTTAGTGCTTGCTATGCTGTTACTCTGAAAAAATACATTGTCACTCTATTTTTAGGTAAAAATAAAAGTCAGAATTGCTCAATATTATCTAACTAGTAAGATTCAGAATTTGTTCTAAAGTTTATATATTTTTTGTGAACAAGTATAAGGTAAATGAGTTGGTCAGGCTTCTTCCCCCATTAGCCTATGTAACCAGTTCCTATGGCACTGCACCCTCCCCATGATTGTGTATATGCTTGGGACCGGTGTGTGTGCACATGAGTGAGTAGGTTCACCTGGGCCTGGGAAGAAAGGATAAAAGGGTGGCATCACCCTGAGATGAGAGAGCACTTGATAGCAGAGCAAGAACATGTGGAAGAAATCAGAGAGAGAGAGAGAGAGAGAGAGAGAGAGAGAGAGAGAGAGAGAGAGAGAGAGAGAGAGAGAGAGAAGAGAGAGAGAGAGAGAGCAGAGAAAGTCCCTAAAGATTTCTGGGGAGGAGGAAACTGAGGGGATTCCTTGCCTCCCAGCCCCCTTGGTCTAGGCCCTGTCTTGCTTTGCTTTGAATGTCTGTGTAACTGCTAAAACCAATAAAGAACACACGCAGATTAGTGAGTTTTATATTTTCACTACAATTGGTGATGAGAATGGTTGTGGGTATAGTGGGTTTACTTGATATTTATGATATTGCTGATAACATTGGTTATCTTGCATTTCATATTGACTACAATCTGCATTTTTTGCATTTACGTTTTTGACTTTCTTATATCATTATTCGTTTTTGTACAATATTTAATTTCTTCCCTGTCCTCACTCCCCTGTTTGATGCCACCTGTTTATGTTCCCTTTCTATGTGCATCAGATCTATGTTCTGCCTGCAAGCTTGGCCTTCTTCCTGATTATTGATTCTGTTTCTCTATATTCTATCTATAATTGAAACATCTGATATTTTTTCTTTCTGACTTATTTCACGTAGTGTAATCCCTTCTAGCTCACTCCATGTTGTTGTAAATGTCATAAGTTTTTATCTTGTTTTTTTATATATGAGTAGTATTCCATTCTGTATATATACCCTATCATCTTGATCCATTCACCTATTTATGGAAATTTAAGTTGTTTACAAATCTTAGTAGTTATAAATTACGCTGGAATAAGCATAGGAGTACAGCTTTCCTTTCAAATTAATGTTTTTGTGCCCTTTGGGTAAAGTCTTAGGAGGGAATCACTGGATTGTATAGTATATCGATTATTAATATTTTAAGGATCCTCCACACAGCTATCCATAGTGGTTGGACCAGGTAGTATTTCCACCATCAGTGTAAGGGGATTCTATTTTCCCATTATCTTCACATCCTACCAGCAATTGTTGTTGCCAGTAGATTTTTGTTGTTTTGCTTTCTTTTTTTTTTAATATGATCACTCTTACTGTAGTGAGATGCTATCTTATTATGGTTTTAATTGCATTTCCCTGATTACAAATGGTGTTGAGAATTTTGTTCATATACCTTTGACCATTTGTACTTCCTTGTTATAGAAATATCTTTTTAGCTCTTCTGTCTATTTTTGATTGGGTTGTTTGTTTTCAAACTGCAGATATATATTTTAAATATACTGAAGGCTTGTAAATCTTACAAGGAAATACCCACTTCCTTGCTATTTTCTGAGCCAACTGAAATATATAAATGAAACTTAGGACCTAAGCTAACTAGACATGGTAACACTCAGACTTAACTACTATGGTATAACCACTTACTGCAGATAAGTTTCTCCTAGGAATAACTCTTTAAAAAACTACATTGTGGAGTAATATAGCAGATCTTTATTCCTGTAGGTAAACATGTTCCTTATAAGAAGAATAAAAAGTTGATTTGACTAATATACTTAGTTTCCCTTTCCAAACAAAAAAATACTAGGGAACTTACTCATATTCTCAGGTATAATGATTAGAAAGCAGGCTTCACTAGGGCCAGATATGCTACACAAATAGAAGCTCCTTTCCTTAGGGAAAAAAAAAAGTGGATTGAGAAGATATTATCCTGCATAACATTCTTAAGATTAGGGTCTTTTAATTAGGGTCTCTTAAGATTAGGGTCTCTTAATGATGAAAATTGCTTTGGAATTATGCTTTAGTCCTATTTAGCATGCTTTAGTCTTAAGACTGTTTCTGTAAAGATAATTGTCATGATGGTTCAACAACCTTTCTTTTACCTATCTCTGCTTAGAAAAACTTTATTTTCTAAATCCAAAGTGAAACAGATTCAACTTTTCATGACATTAAAAGCATGCAAACAAACAAGCATGCTTTTCCTATAAACTGAAGTGTAAAATTAAGCTAAATAGACCCTTTTCATCAGCTGTATGTTGAAGCTACCATCTGTACTTTTGCCAGATTCTCCCTTGGATGAGGACCTCAATCTTTGCTTTTATTGAGGTCCTGTGCCTTTTCTAAATCTTATAGTTTTACTGAGAATGGTGTACCAGTTTTGTACAACTACAGGCTGACTTTTATAACTCAGCTTTATAGAAATGATCATTTGACAATTGACAAAGATGTTACATGCTACAGTGACTAAGATTAAAATCTTTTTGACTTAAACTAAATACTGAAGCCAGGCACTCAAGTTGGAAGAGTTACAAGTAAGGTATTACCTTTTCTATTTTACTAAAATAAATTTTTGCATTGTGATATTGCCATATTCCCACAGAGAGAATTTAATTCTCTCCCTTTGAATCTGACTTGCTTAATACATGAAATATGGAGTGGTAAGGTTTTGGGTTCTGAAACTACATTTTGAAAAGGTTTGCAGCTTCCACCTGCATCTTTGGAAATACTCTTTTCAACTGCAACTATCCTAAAATCATCATGAGAAATGCATGCAATTTTGAGATATCCTTTTTCATAAGACACCATATAATAAGAGAGAAAGACCACAGAACATGGAACCACAATGTTTGTGTAGCAATGGATGTTAAAGCTTTAGCAGCCCTACATGACACCACAAGTATACCCTAAGATTTAAGATAGTTTGTTATGCAGCAATGAATAGTGCACCACATGCACTATAAAACTCACCAAAACATGTATCTTAGAGTTACTTCATAGCAGTAAGACAAAATGCCTTGTCTCATAATCTAAAAATACATTCTCCATTGAGGTTTATAAGAATCTGGTTGAGTATACCAGATGTTGACGGTTTAGCATCTGCCTTCTGACGCAGAAGAAGCCAATAGTTATGCCACTTGCAAGGTTACTTAGTAAGGAGACTAAAAGTAAGGTTTCTAAATCAGTATCCTTGAAGCCTGGGCTTTGGATAACAATTTAGTAGTTAAAGTATAAAGAAAAAAAATTGCTTCTTGGCCTTTGGCTAAGATCAAGTGTAAAGCATAAAGAAAAAAATCATGCAAGCTGGTAAGTCTCTTAGGTTACTCTCCTACAAATCATGGTGAAACTCAGGTTTGAATCCAGATGGATACAAAACCAAGTACCCCTATGTATAAATGAGTCTATTAATTATAACTGCTTCTTTGGAGCCCACCCACTCTTTCAAGTGGGCCAGCTGAATGCCAGCTTTGCTGACTACATGGAGGAAAACTGGTTCTGCTTACTCATATTGCCCTCTCACTATTCACAAAAAATAAGATGCTGTTTTAGTGAACACAAGACAAGACTGCTAAAGATAATAGATTTATCCTAGAAGTTGTGAAGGTCAGAATTTAATAATCAAAGATGTGGCTGGACCCTGGTCTTTCTGAAAGCTGTAGGGAATAATGCTTCCTCATTTTTTTCTGGTTTCAGGTAACTCTAAGCATCCCTGGTCTGTGGCTGTGTGATTTTGACTACTGCCTCTGTCTTCATACAGCCCTCCCTTCTGTGTCTCAGTGTCCCTACAAGATGTTCATCTCTCTCTGTCTGTTTTTGCTTATGAAAACATCTTGTTAAAAGACAAAGTCACATTGGATTAGGATTCACTTTAATGGAGTACTTGCCTTAATTTGATTACATCAACAGAGACTCCATTTCTAAATAAGGTCACAACCAAAGGTCCTGGGAGTGTATGAGTGCAATATATTTTCCAGGGAGGGGGCATAATTCAGCTCACATCAAGTGTTTCCTTTATTTGCTAATTTTCATATGAAGCATGTTCAAATTCTTAGAATGATGGTATTCATTCAGGAAACTGATATTTGATCGACCTGTGCTGCTTTGAACACCAGGGTTTAGATTTACTGTCAGATTTCAATAGACTGAGATTCTTTCTTAGCTTTAGTAAAAAGCAGATATCCTTATTTCAACATTTTTTAAACTAAGGAGTTGGTACTATTTGTGAAGGTAACAAAACAAGAGAAGCAAATGGATAATAGCCCCCAACTACAATGAAAACCAGAATGAGTGTCACAACTTTGGCATACTCAAAAATTACTGATTCAAAAGAATGCTGCATTCAAAAAAAGATTTAATGGGCTGTGAGAACATAAAAGTAACGCATTGTTTCATAATCCATTTGAGCATTCTTAGAAGAAAAGCTCTTCTTAGTCAGCGATTGAGAGTTTATGAGACTTAGAGTCCCTATAAGAGTTTATATCGATCTGGTACATTCTAGAGTCAGTTGATTCCATTTGTAAAGGAGTTTGGTTTGGGTGACAGATATGGTGACATAAAATCAGATTTTCCACCCATTTTAAAATGGAATTCTATGCATTGCACCCCAATTTTTTTAAGTATTAGATTAAAAAAATGCTGCATTGCTGAATTCATTCCTTTATTCAATAAGTATTTACACTGCCTAAATATGCCAAACTTTTGTTACATATTAAATGTAATAATATATTTAAACATATTTCAGTAAAATGAATATTTAACCATTCCTGAAAAAAAATCTTACTTCAAGTATACTCAGTATTGTAATTGGGAACCTAAAGCTTAAGGTAAGAGAGAACAAGATATATATCCTTGTCTGCCGCTTACTGACTTTCTGAATTTTCTTAAGTACTTTGAGTCGAATTTTGACCATCTCTTAAATGACTGTAATAGCTTCTTTCTTAGTTGACACTGTTTCCTTTAAATAGCATTCACATGTAAAGGTACTTAGCCAGAAACCGACTACATTTAATATTTATTAACTATTAATTATTACTGCAATTAACATTTACTAGTGTCAACAGTTAAATAAGTAATGATGGAAGAAGTCACAGAAGGTTAAAACAATATATGGTATTGTTTTCTGGGATATGATGTATGACACTTGGAAGACTTAAAACAATAAACATATACTCTCCCCATTTTGAGGTCTAGATGTCCAAAATCAGTGTCAGCAAAATCAGGTAAAAGGCAGAATTCTTGACTTTTCCAACTTCTGGAAGTTGCTTCTGTTTGCATGGTTGTAGCCAAAACTGTGCTAAAAATTTTAGCATTGTCACTGGGTAACTTGTATTCTCACATTAACAATCTCACTGATTGTTGTCTGTAGAATCATTTATAGAATAGCTGTAGTATCTAATGCATACAGAAGGAGGAAATGGGAGCACAAAGAGCTTAGAACTTGCCTAGTACATGATCAATTTCAATCATTATTAGATATTCTTTCTTAACTGGTTGGTACTGATCCCTTTCTTCAAAGTTATTTTAATTATTTGCAGATTTTACTTCATATATCTTTCCTTTTTGATTTTCCAACACTTTTACCATGACATTTTTAGTGTATTTAATTACCCATTACATTATCAGTGGTAGTTAAGAAAGCAAATGGATAAAATGAATACCTCACTTCATTAATATAAAAAACAAGAAATGATAATGTGGTTTATATATAATAACACATATTGTGGTTTATAAATAACATATTTAATGTTATTAAATATAGTGGAATCTGTGGGGATAGGAATATCATAGTTTACTTAATATCAGATATTTTATCTACTTAAGATATGAGAGCCAGGATATGGTAACATTCTATCACTTTTATTCTAAATCTGTATATTATATACATTTCAGTATCATTAGGTGGGATAAAGTTTGATAGGAAAAATCACAAGCATAATACTAAAAATAATTAGCTTTATATTAAATTCAAGATTAATTTAGGGGAAACACAAGTGTTCAAATATCATTGGGCTTAAGGAATACACTTGACAATACAAAATGGATAAGATCAACAAATGAATTGATGATAGACTGAAAAATTGAAAAGAAACTTAAGATTTCTCACTCATGTAATAAATTCAGAGGGAAGATAGGTATCAAATTAACAGAACAAGCTACAATTATTTAAAATTTAGTTTCTGTAGACAGAACCTAACACTTTGTTGAGCAAATCCTAGATCTGCAAAAGATGTGGTTTTGACTCTGTCTAGAATCCTCACAAGGACACAGCCTATACTGACTTTGGCCTTTCAAAACCCAACTCAGATTTCAGAACTCCACAATTGTAAGGTAATATTTTTCTATTGTTTTAAGTCACTTTAACTTTGTGGTAGTGTGTACATCAGCAGTAAAACACTATTACCCATAACAGATTTTAGAACTGGAATAGCTAACAGCAGCAAATATATTTTCTCCAGAGGAGGATTTTCTAATGCTGAAAATCATCTTGTTAACACATCATCTGAATAGAGAGGTATTTTTTTTTAACTTTCAATTCTAGTTACATATTCTTTAAACTTCTGTAGAGAAATTGCCTGCAAATTAAGTGTTGGAAAATTCTCTGAAGTAAAGGACAGTGTATTTTCAACTGAAATTACAAATTTCATGGTGTGGTGAGTGAGAAAGAGTTCTGTGTTTAATTTTGTTTTAATGTAATTGTATGCCATTTATTCTAGTTACAATTTAGTCATAAAGACTATTTTTGTATGTTCAATTATATTGTATCCTTCAAGATGATACATACAGAATTCATAAACATACTACACTGAGAATGCAGTTTAAATTTTTTTTTAATTGTAAACTATCCATTTAAATACATTTCTTGTTTGACAAGACTCTGCTCACGGAATTAGCAGCTGTTCCAAGCTAAAATAGAACCTGTGAGAAAAAGATACTATTTTTTTGTGGAAATTTTACACTTATTTTAGTTTTTTAATGGTAATATTTTTTACTTACATCAAAAAACAAGTTTCTCAGCTGAAAATAATGTGTCTTTTAGATAATGATATTTATTACTAATCTAACACTTCATCCTCTTGAAGATATAATTAAATAAGCAAAGACTTTCTGATGGACTTGCATTAAAAAAAAAAAAACTAGACATTTGCTTAAATCTACATTGGTGGTCTTGCTTTGGATAAAGTCAAAAATAAAATCAGTCTATAATAAGTTCAGTTGTATTTTAGAAAACAAACTCCACAAATCTTAGTGAGTTGAAACTATATCTAAGTTCTATAAAATTTTGTTCAAATGAAAATTCCATATGGTATTTCTTCTAAATATCCATTCTTAGATATAAAGATATTTGTAGTTATAGGTTCTCTACTGGAAAACATAATAGGTTCAACAAGCAAACTGAAATATTACATCTTCAGGATTTATTGGTTAAAATAAAACCTGGACTTGAGTTAGAGTTGCTTTATATCCATGATTTTATGTTCTGATTAATCAGCACTCACTAAATAGTTTTAAAAAAGAGGAAGAAGAAAGAATGTTGAAGATAGGGTGACTAGTTAAATTATGTATCTCATATAGAAGAGCACCAGGTCAAGTCATTTTATCTTTACAAAGTTTCTACCTAGATCTTGAAAAAATCACATTCATATTTGAAGAGCTTCTTCTTCAGTGGTTTCTTTATGATTGGCTATTTTATTTAAAAATCTTCATTTTTTAATTTTTTTTTGGTGAGGCATCATATAAACAGCACTGGTATAAGGTACAATTTACTGATTTCAAAGTTATTTTGATATGGATATAATAAAAAAAGAAATGATAAAAAAATTAAAAAGTCATTTGTTTTAGTAATAAACTTCTTTTGCTTTATAACCACACATGATAAATATAAATGTTTTAAAGAAGATTTTTAGTGCTATTTTAAGAGGCTGAATGTTCGGAAAGTAACATGATGGGGATACTAAAAGACATGAGAAAACTATTTTCAAAAGAGATTATCAGTCCAAAAAGATTAATGATGGAAAGAAATGTTCTGCGAATTGATTCTATCAAAATTGAAAAGGGGAAACAAGACCATTTAGAGCTTCTTGGAATTGCATCATTATTGAAGTCAAAACATAATACATACTTTGCTTTCCACTAGCTCCTTTAGTAAAAGTCAAATTACAGATATATACAAAATCTGAAAGATAATATGAAAGTATAAAGTAAAATGTTAATATGCAGTTACTTGCATAGAATAATAATAACTGAAAATTCAAAATCTTATTCTTTCTATAACATAAATGCCTATGATTTATTACTGAGATTCTCAGGAAAAAAAAAATAAAAACTAATTCAGTTGATAGCAATACTTATAAATGTTACAATTTAATTTAATTAACTAATAATAACAATTTAGGTTATAATTTAAACTAATTAAAAATAGTAGATGAGGGCCTGGGCACGGTGGCACCTGCCTTTAATTGCAGCCTAAGGAGTGAGGCCGAGACTAGGAATTACTTGAGTATATGGGTTCGAGACCCGCCCAGGTCAACGTAGCACAACATAGTCTCAAATAACGGCTGGGAGTGGTGGTTCCCGCCTGTTATCGCAACTACCTGAGAGGCTGAATCTGGGGAGCACTTGAGTCCATGGTACCCCGGGCAATGTGATTTTGCCGTTCCCAGGGCAAAATAGAGACAATAGGTAACAATAAATGCCTATGAAGAAGTTTTATTCCTTTTGACATACAATATTTGGAAGCACAAGATCACACACATGAATAACATGTAGCTAGTAAAGTCAACATATAAAATAGAATTACAGAAAACAAGACTAAGAAACCGGTTAGAAACATCTTAAGGGGGATGATGCATGGACTGAAATTTGAAGACTTCATAGGGTACGGAAGAGAAGAGGATAATTAAAATATGAAGACAGCTGATAGAAAAGTGCAATTGGAGAAGAGATACATTTCAGAAATTATCTAAAATATGACGTAATGAAATTGACTACAAGTAGCTAGCAGAGAAAAATGGCAAAACAATTGTATCAGGATATTTCATTGTTGGACTAGGAGTAGATTCTTATAAGTTTGTTAGTCACAATTAGGAAAAAAAAATTAAAACTGGGTATGGTGGCTTGTGACTGTAAGCTTCAGCCTATGAAACAGCTGGGGCCAGGGATCGCGGTTCAAGTGCTGCTTGGGCCAACGCTGGAAGACCTAGTTCCAGAAATTACCTGGGCGTGGTGGTGTGCTCCTGTAATCCCAGCAGCTACCTGGGAAGCAGAGACTGGGGATTGCTTGAGTCCGTAGTACCCCAGGCAACGAGAGCCTGCCGTTCCATAGGCAAAAATAGTGTTACCCAGTCTCAAAAAAATAAATAAATAAATAAATAAATAAATAAATAAATAAATAAATAAATAAAAGAAAGAAAGAAAGAATCAATTCTTAAGAGTTGGTGGGTGGTGATTGAAGCAAACAAAGGTGTAATATTTCATAAGACAGAAGCATAAGTAATCACGACTTGGGTCTCAGAAATTATCCATACAAATAGAGAAAATTAAGGAAGATGAAAAATGTAGGATTGGTGGGAAGGAAACAGCTGGAAAGATAGAATTGGAATGGAGGAATAAGAGGATGAAAAAGAATGGTCAAAACAATATACCCAAGGATTCTTTGAACTAAGTTCTCATTCTGATCCTAATGTTGCTATTTAATATCTTGATTTCAGTTGCAAATGGCCACTGATCTTTCTCTTTTTGGCACTTGGTTCATCTTGTTCTAAAAATTCAGTACATCAACTTCTGAGAGCAGATGTTAATACTATCTTTCACCCAATAGTGCATTTGAGTATATTCTAGGTTTCTATAATCTTTGTATATTTGTCACTTTTGTTTCAATTGAGAGGTAAGTGACACTGAAGATTTATTGATTTCAGATACACAACCTAATCATTTAATAATTATATATAGCAAACATTATAAATCTAATTATCAGATGTATGTATCGCTATACAAAGTTACATTTGTTTTTCCTTATGATAAGGATGTTTAAATCCAACTCTATTAGCAACTTTCAAATCTCTGTGATCTTTTTTTAGTATGAGTAATTAAATACACCATACTGAAATGGGGACTAATTCTTACATCTGCATTCTACTCTACAACTTGGTATCTTGTTGGTGTTGTACTGTACTTTGTTTCTATTTTCCTTGATTTAATTAGTTAATTCAATTACAACATATACACCATGTAATTCTTTCACTTTATCGTAATTTATTTGCTGTGGTTCTTGGAATCTATCTTCATATACATTTGGAGTAGAAACCATTTGATTATCATATATTATGGGTTTTTTTTCAGTTTTTGAGAAAACTCTTATTGTCTTTTTTAATTTTATTTTTTTTACTATTTTTTCTTTGATCATTATAGTCCCCATAGTTTTCCTATCACTATCTCACCCATGAGCCATCACCATATTCTCTATGGTAAAGTGAATATTACTTCTATCTCTGAACTAGACAATATATCTTATTTTGTGATCCTTTAATGTTGGAGCTACAAGTGCTAGTTGTTCTTCAGTAGTTTTATACACTGGCCTGTATAATATATTTCTGATAGGATAAAGAAATATATTGCTGTGTGCTTTCAGGTAACACATTTATTCCACAGTTAACAGAATAATTGATTTGTTATATAAGGAAGAAAACTATAGCTAAGGAAATAGAGCTGGTAGTGTAGATTTCAAATAATTACTGAAGTGTAGATTGCTTAATTAATAAAATGAAAACAAAGTTTAGTTACTAATAATTAGTATAAGTGTTTATACAAACAAGTAAAAATCATGATTATTTTAGCAAAACAATGAAAGATTATTGTCATACAGGAGATACTTCATGTACCCTGAAGGGAAGAGCAGATGTGTCATAGAAAAATAATAATATCATGGGAAAGAAAATCACTTAGTTACTTTCTCCAATTCTTTCACCTTCTCCATGTCTGCCAAGAATTTTTTTAAAAAGTAATAATTTTAAGTCTTACATGAAAGTTTTTTACCCATATTGTGTTGATTTTTGTGTACAGTATGAAATAGTGGTCTTGTTGCATTAGCTTTTGATCTTTTGTATGTAGCTGTGCAATTTTTGCACTATTTAATTGAAGAGGCTTTCTTTGTTCCAGATTATAGCCTGGGTTCTTTCACTGTATCTTAAGTATCCATCTAGCTCTTGATTAACTTCTGGGTTAATTCTATTCCTTTTGTTTGGTTTTGCTCCAGTACCATACTGCTTTGATTATTATAGCTTTGCTGTGTGTTTTGAAGTTGAGTGTGAAAAATTATTCTTTTTGTCAGGAATGCTTTGGTTATCCAAGATCTGTAGTTTCTAGATGAATTTGAATAATGCTTGTTCTGTTTCTTTGAAGAATGGTAGAGTCATTGTTTAGTAGGAAAGCCTTATGGGATGAAAGTCACAAATGAGCAGCAATGAAGTAAAGCTACAGTGAAATTTTAGATAAAATGTAAGGTGTTAATTTGTGACTATTAAGTTATTAGATATATATTTTAATAATTATATAATACTAGATATGAATAATATGTACTAATCATATTATTCAAAATCTGATCAATAAGAAATGAATAGAAATTTGGAGATGCAAGGTTTTAATGGAAGGAAACAGTATGGTCATAAATTGTAACTTTTGGGAGGTTATTTTCTTAGTGTGATTGCATATGTTATGTCAAATTTGGTGAGTTAGACTTTTCAACGCACCACCACATTATTTATATGTATCAGTAACTAGAAATACTAAAACTTCTGTTCAAAGTTTGAGGAACTTCAGCAAGTCCTCCATTCACTGTGGGAAATTACTCATTCCAAATGACAGTAAACAGCATTTCATCTAATGTGGAATTATGTTATGATCAACACAGAGATTAATCAAACTTCCCTGATTAATCAAAATTATATATTATCATCCTGATTGCAATCACCTATCAAAGAATCATTTTCTACATAATTTGTATAAAACATAATCAGTGTCAATGACTCAAAACTTGGATGTCTATACACCTTAAAAAAGAGTTAGTTGATCACTTTCTATTAGCCTCAACTCCATCCCTCCAAATCAAGCAAACAGCAAACAATAGGATGGACAGGAAACCTAGCTTAGTATTTCTAATTGTGCTTTATCCCATATGAACACTCTGTCAAATCAAGTAGTTGATAATTGCATTGAATATCATATGCTTATTCAATTTGTGACTGTATGATATTGTCACTTTAAATTGTTAAATTTACAATAACAAATGGTCTTTATCTTAATTGTTGAATGGCTCTAATTTTATATTCTTCATACTTCATTAAAAAATAGGTTAACCAAAATAAATTTTATGTATTTGGAATGGTTGAAATTGAGAGTTTCCATTCAGCCTAAAGATTTCAGTAAAACATAGTCCAAGATCACTACAAGGTTCCTGATCTTGATCACAGAGGGTCTGTTTGTTTAAGGATATGATGGAGCCTCATTTTGCTTAATCACTTTATCTATTCACATGGATTAATTTAGTTTTTTTAGGAATTCATCTTGTTTTAATTGACACAATATGGTACAGAGGAAAGTGCTCTTGGCCAGCAAGAACAACCTCAGGCTCAAGTCCTACTATGAAGTAGTTTTATTGCCTTTATAAGTAATACTATTTCATAGTTGTATATTAAATGAAGTGCTGTGCCCCATAATCATTACAAGATGAAAGAATCATCTCACGATATGAAAATGAAAAGTAATTATTTGTTTGAATGCCAAATTTGTTTGGAAATTAAATGTATGAATTTCTTTTAAGTTCTTCCATCCACATTACATCTATGCACAATTCTTTGTTTCTTTCACAAGTGGTAATAAAAAGTGGCTATTGTCTTTTAGAAAAATCATTTAGAAAAATCACTTCAGAAATTAGAGAAATGAAGAAAGTTATGGATTCCAAGATATAAAAAATAATCATTTGAATTCTACCTTGATTTTGATGTATTTTAGGTGAGTGGGGGTGGATGTGTAATGCCTGACACTTGGGGTTCATAAAGGGTCAAGGGAAGGAATGAAAGAAAACCTTTATATTCTGTTTTTACCCCTGCTTCCTTGGCATAATCGATGTATTGTTCCTCATTAAAGGATCTAAAAAGAACCCAGTTACTTTCCAATTGCAATGTCTTTATGAGGGTAATTTAAAAAGCTTTTTGGAGGAATTCATGAAAACAAATTGTAGGTCAACTAGTCCTCCCCAAAATGGATATGTCATCACTTTCCAAGACCTAGGGACAGATCAAATCTAACCTGAGGAGATTACCTCCATCAAAATGTTTCACTTGGCCTTACTTTTTTTTCTCTAAACCTTACACTAAATTAAATGTTTTAGGAGAGCTTTCAGGAATAATTCATGTTCTGTTTCTTGGACTCCAACTTAGGTGGATATAAAACTTAAGTCTACTGTTAAGAAATACTCATATTTTTATTTATATTTTTTAGGTGTCTGATACAGGCCAGTCACTAAGTTAAGCATATACAAAATAAAATGCATGGAATTTCCAAACTAGTGGAATGCAATTAGGGAATATATTTGTAATACAATGTGTTCTGCTAGAGTCATGAGTAAAATTAGTATAGAGTCCATAAAATAAAGTAACTAATTCTATATAAGGTATCAGGAACGACTAACTGAAGAGAAAATATTTTCTGATTTGAAAGCCTAATACTAGAAAATTGTTTTAGACAAATAGAAATAATATTATGATCATGAAAATATAAGAATTATATATGTATGTATGTATGTATGTATGTATGTATGTATGTATGTATGTTACATAAGGCACAAATACAAAGTTACCTGTGACCAATGCATAAATGCATAAGAGCTGCAGGAGGTAAAAGCATAGGAATTAGACTGCAGAAATGCTGATAAATATGCCAGATTCAGTTTAAAGTCCTTCATAAAATACTGAGGTGTGGGATCTTGAATGTATGCGTCTAAATGTTTACCTGATGTTTCTAAGTATGATTATATTTGTCACTTAAGAAAATTTATTGGGGATAGGAAGATAAAAATTGAGAGTGTGTTGGAGAATTAAATAACACAAAGTTATAATGTTCTAATAAGTATAAATAAAGGATAGGGCAATGACAAAAACAATAGTGATGAGTGATGTTAGAATGGATATAAATGTATGAAAAGTGCTCTGTTGAACACAAACCTCCAGTAAAGTGCAATGTTTAATGCAGTATAGTCTACCAATATATGCTGAAGAACAATATTTTGGGAAATCCAAGTGGAAGATAAAAATTGCCTAGCATCTCTTCCCCATTTTCCTATCTCCCTGTCTTTTATTACCTTTCATAGACAATATTTCTATTTACACTTCCACAGTTTTGATTTCCTTTTTAAAATACTCTTCTTTCTCTGTTTTCTGAGGTCTTTACATCACAGTTTTTACCATGATTCAGTATTGTACTATTGTAAGCAAATCTTTAAAAGGAGAATTCAGAAAAATTCCCTGGGAATGAAAGTATATGCTTAATCTATTGTTACCACATGGAAATAATGAGGGCAAGTGTTGAAATCAACAACCTGTGTTTTGTTGGGCAAAGATACGCATTGATTTTATACATGAAACTCTCTGCCATATATTGGAAATTAGTGTCTTAATATATTTATCATATAACATTGATATGATAGACTGATCTATTAATACTATAGTAATATATAGATATGTTACAGCATTAATATAGTAATCATAAAATATTCACTTTTATAGCTGTGGATAGTTAGCATGTTGGTAACATTGATTTCAAAGAAGTTTATCAAATTGATATAGTTTCTGGCACTTAATATGAGATATTTAATTAACAAGGGAAATGATTGAGACTAGTAGAAATTTTAGAAAATTAAAATACTGACTAGCAAAAATATAAATCATAAGAGTTAAACTAAAACAAAATTTTGGAATTTCAAAAATATCATTTCAATTTCATTGATCTCAAATTGCTTATACTTCAAGATTACTTTTTTGAACACATCTAACATTTCAGGATGCATTAAAGATTACATTAATTAAACCAAAAAGTAAGCAAGAACTCCTTTTCAATAAGATATTATAACTTGTGTAATGTAGCTTTTATGATTGCTGAGTTAACTTTCAAACAAAAACTTATTTCTTATTACAGTTTAATCAGGTAGAAATATTACAGCTTACTTCTTTATATAGTTCCAGACAAACTCCTAGTTATTGTCAAAATAATCTTTCCTCAAATTTTCAAAATCTTGAAATATATCTGAACTTATTCAGATTACCATTGTTTGAGTTGTCAAATAAATACCTCAATACAATAGCAACAATCTGAAGAATGAAACATAAAATGTAATTGGGTCTGTCACAGTTCTCTGATTGACAGTATATTTAGATTGACTGAACATATTTAGAATATCTTTCTGAGGATTCCTCTGTAATTGCAAGCAGGACACCTTGACAAAAATATTTTAGAATATAAAAAATAACAGTCATTACATTTTGAATAGTGGAACTTCTGGTGTTTATCATCATCTGCCATATGTCCTGAATTTTGGGGAAAAAAAACACAACAGAGGTTAAAAAATGTAACACGAATTCTATGACTTTTTGGTTATTATTGAAGGAAAACAAAAAAAAAATGTGGTGTCTTGCTCCTTCATGTTGATATGCCAATTTCTCATCTGTGTAATAAAAATAGTATCTCTTATTTACCTGTTATATGTATGAAATGATAAAAGATCATATGTTCCTCCAACTGTAATTATGCATACTAATAAGATTTATTTTTGTACATTTTATTCATAAAGCCTAAGAAAACATTAAGTGGAAGCCTTTTTCACATTCTCACTTTAAATTTTCCAGTCTGAGATTTCATTGTTACCATATATATACACGATAAACTCAAAAGTTCTGGCAAAGTTCCTAAAGCGCTTTCTGTCTAAACAATTGTCTTTCTACCTCTCTCAGTTTCAAAAGTTTCCATCACTTTCCCTGACCTTCCCTGCTGAATTTTTAAGTAATTGCAGAAATATTCCTTGGTGTAAGATATTTAATTAATTCATTTCCTATCTTTCAAGAGTATATATATTGAAAGCTTACAAAATTCTTGTAACTCAATATTTTAAGAACTAGATGAGAAGTAGCATACATATTTCAAGTCCATAATTTCCAGGATTATTTTTTGTTTCATGTTCACTGAGGGGAATCTTTTCTACCTCCCTCTCCCTTATTCTTCCCCCCCCCCCCCGAGAAAACCTATGTTGTTATGAAATTGCAAATACTTCAATATGTCCACCTCCCAGGAAAATTATATGTTCTCCCTTAGGAATTAACAAATGAGCACTCTATTTCCCATTGTTTTTCTTTCCTTCAGTCAGGAAGAAAATCAAAGCAAGCCTCTTGGATTATATTATAATTTTCAGCTTCCACCCAACATGCCTATTTATTATAATAACTTCTGCTGGACTCACAGGTGAACTGAACCATAGTTACAAACATTTTCTGTTCTTTAGGTAATGATCTCTATAATTTCAGACATATTGAAATTGTGGTCTACGTCAAAAAGGCAAGACTGTGGGGGATTGAAATCAACTAACCATTCAAGGAGGTAGTGGCAATAGAAGCTACCAAACCCTGCATTCCATGTCTCTAAAGCAGTGCTGTTCAAAGTTCAGTAAAAGATCATTTTTAAAACATTCTATTTTCTCCAATATATGAACATCATATATGCCTCACCAGTAATTTTGACCATTTAATTTTCCTATATTGCATTTGACAGTAAGCATCCTCTTGGCTGTTATCATCCACCATATCTGATAATACTCTTGGAAGTTGAAACAATGGCCAATTGTTATAAAGTTTCTATGTGCTTGCTTTCAATTTCTGCTTTTATCTTGCATGCATGAACCAGCTACATACAATCCACAGAGAGATACTATACAAAAGACAATAGCTAGAGTAGCAGTGTTAAAGAGGTGCTATTAGAAATATTTGTTGAGAACAGTGACAAACAGTTTAATATCTATAGAGTAGATAAGAGTCAATGCATAAAATTTTAACTAATAAGTCCTTTTTTATAGTATGATAGATATAGTCAAATATTTCTTTCATTTTTCAAGTTCACAAGGACAGTTAGTTTATGCTCAGATTAACGAAATGCAGGTAATCTACCACAATGGCTTAATTTGCAGCACTGACAATAACCTTAAACATTTGAAGACTAAAAGCCAAAATAAATAAAAACAGAGGGTTACAGACCCTTTTTGGTTAACTCCAAACTCTGTAGTCTTTGACTATCTTTTAGCTTTATTGAACTACACTTCTCATTTGTAAAATAAACTGGTAAACAAGATTATCTGTTTAGCAAATCACTTTCATATCTGAAATTATATATCCATTGCCCCTTTCAATTATTAGTCTACCAACTTTCAATTATGATAAGAAAGATCTCAAGTGAAAATAAATCCATTACATTTTCCACATTTTTATTGAAGTTTTCCCAGAATAACCTAACATTGATAGAAACATTACTGAAGGCAATAATAAAATGTAAAAAATAATGTCCATTATTGTAACCATGGGAAATAATTCAAACATTAATTAGCTTCTTAATTAGGATAGTGAATCACAATTGAGTCATTTATATTCAAATAGATGAACTACAGCATTTTTCTAAAGTTAGGATTTTACTCTTAATGTTTTTAAATCTAGACCTGATTTTATATTCCTCTAGATAAAGACAGTATAAGTGGGGTTATGGAGACTATTTCATTTATTCTTGTGGCTTACATATAAAGAGTTAAGTTCTCTATAAAGACCTTATAAAGAAAGACTGAAAGAGACAGGAGGGGAAATCCAGTTGAAAACAACTCTAAGAATTTTTTCAAGGATGAACGTACTAATATAAATTGCTGTCAAGACTAGGAGAGAAAATAAAGACTTCCTGTGAACAGTGAAGCCATTAGCGACCCTAAGGCTTTTTATGGAGAGCCAAGAGCAAGTGAAGGAAAAAATAGTCTGTAAGAACTTTGGAAATTGTCCAAAAAGACTTGCAAGAGAATTTTTTGACTGCTCACAAAATGTAAGGGAGTTGAAAAACAGAGATGAAAACATTCATGAGAGGGTGAAAAGATTATTTCCCAAGTATTTTATTGGCATCAAATAATATATCCAACTGAGTCATAATGATCTAAAAAATATACTTCAAGCTGAGTTTCAACCCAAGTATATTAGGTCCATGCAGTTATAGAAACAGATGATTCTAAATACTCTAGGGAGATGAAATACTTTATATGTTTTCTGAACAGCATGATCATCCACTATCTCATTCATTTCAATTGTGTATTTTCCTTTGATCAGTTCAACAGTTTAAGTTGATAGACAATTCCAGTTGTGCAACCTCTAATGACAGAAGGAATTTTTATAGTGCCAACATTAGGACTCACAGTTTCTTGCAGAAAAAAAAAAATAGAAATAATGGCTGCTGCTTGGAAAAAAATATTCCCTCTACTATAGAAAAGGTTAACTTTCTGGGTAATCTTCAGGATTTCTCATAAAAAAGAATACTGTCCAAAAGTTCTCCCTCTATGTATCCCTTTTCCCCCATGATATCTTAATGTATGATATCACAAAATGATAAGAACTTATAAAAATGACACATATAGACATGGCTCTTGCAAATTCATATACATGCTACATACCAGTTATTTCTATCAATTGTAACAAACATGCTATAAATAGCCTTGTGAGTCACTCCCTGATTTAAATGCCATGCAGTCTGTTTAAGCTATTCCTTTTTACCGTTATAGATAACGGCAAAGCTTTCCATTGCCCTTTTCTTTATCAAGTTATTTGTATTCACAGTAACTAGCAAAATTGTTCTTGAACGATATTTTCATGTTTGCATTTACCTATTCAAGACCTAAAGTAGATTAAAACTCAAAGTTTTTAAAATCCCGATCACTTTGATAAACATACGCATGAACATGTTCTACATGCTTAGATTCACTCATCTGTGCTTCCTTGCTAGATTTCAGGTAAAAACCCTACACTCAAAAATTTCAATGCTTTTAGTCCTGACAATGTGACAATGCACATCAATCAAATCTACCAACTTGCTCTTTCTCTAGAAATTCAACCTTCTGTAACTCCTTGTTAGAAAACTTCATACTTTGCATTATGTCTTGCAGATACATAGCCATAAAATTAGTATAACTGTTTATCTCTTTCAAGATTATTGCATATATTTAAATGGATGGAGCTTAAAATTTAATTTAAAGAGACCTGCATTTGGAGAGTGAAAAGAAGGAAGGAAAGCAGTTTCATTAAATGCTTTTCTAATAATTGTCACTTTTTGAGGGCTTTCTACATAATAAACTCTATCTGGGATTTTATGATTATTTTCTCTTTTAATCTTCAAAACCATCCTGTTATGCAGACATTAATATTCATACTTTCAAATAAGTGACAAAGTCAGAATTTAAACCATTTTCTGTTCTTGTCATAAAACAATACTGATTGTTACTAAAATACCATGCAAATCCCCCCCCCCCAGGATCTATGTTGGGCATATTCCAAAGTGCCCCACAAAAGTATACATGTTACTATACAAACAATTGTAATTTTGAAGATCATCTTATGTGTAGTGAACAACAGAAAATATTTGAGAGCAGAAATCATCCATTTTATATTCCCCTAATTCTTAACTGTGTGAAAAGCAGAAATATGTAGAGCCATTTTTATAGTGGGTCAGAGATGGTATGGTAGAAAACGACTTCTGTCCTATTTGTACTGTGCCAAAGACGACTGATTGGCAAACTCATCAAAGACTGGTTTTCTTCTTCACAGGGACTGACAATTGCAGATTTTCATCAGAAATTAGAATTCAGTAAACATTTATCTACAGCAAAGGATAGCTTAAAGTTGCCAATGTGATCAATTCATTTATTTAACCTCTTTTTCATCCCTCCCCCTTTTTTTTTTCAATAACTCTTCCCATTCTTTTTTTTTTTTATTCTTTATGGAGCACATTTTATATTTCTACTTGAAACCATGTACCCAGAGTTTCAATTCTTTGCTCTCAGGTAAACAACTGATCCTCATTTTTAGCTCTTTATTTTCAGGTAACAACTGATATACAGCATGCATACATGGTTTCAGTAGTCAAGAAACCTTGATTCAACAGTTTTGTTTTTGTTTCCATCATCCAACATAATCGATGTATTTGACATCTACTCCATCTGAATCCTTTCTTAGTTCATGTATTTGTATCTTTCTTATATTAGGTGTAACTTTCTGGCATCAAATAAATGATAGAAAAGATTCCCTGCATTTTTTATAAAGGAATGTTTGACTTTCCTACATTCACTTTCCTTTTAGTGAGGTTTGAGGTTTCATAGTCCATATATAAACCTCTTTGATATCAATCAAGGTGGAAAATATAACAGCAAATGCTAATCTTTTCTTTTGATTTCACAACACTTTCTCACCGAGAGATCATTAGAGAAACTATTTTTTTGCACATGCTTGTTGACAAATATGTAAATGGTCATTCTGATAGTCCTCCTCTCTCTGAAGAAATTTTAAAACTGACTCATACAACTAGGTTGGTAGACTTTTTTTCAGTATAAGACTTAGCTCTGTGTGCATATATATATAAATATCTATCTATCTATATATATATATTAGCACACACAAATACTATACACACAGAGACACACAATTAACAAAATTTGTATATGTTGGTAAACCTTACATTGGTCCAGGGTGACTTGCTGCTTTAGATACTCACTTTCATTTGTAATGTTCTTCCTGAGCTGTATTTGTTTGTTCCTGTCTGACTACTAAGCTAGGGATGAAGCGATTTAATATTTCTGTTGACATTCAGTTATAAAAAGATAATGGTTTCCTCTTAAACACCATTTTTGTCATTTTCTGATTTCTTGTTTGAGGGAAGCCAGCTGTCATGATATGAGACATAACTGTGTAGCGACTCACCTAAGTGAGTTGGAAGCAGATATTTTGAAGACTGCCAGTAACCTTATGGGAGAGTTGGAGATAATCCTTCAGTCTCATTTGCATCTTGAGGTGACTGTACTTCAGCCACAGCTTGACTGCAACCACAGTGGAAAGTTTGAGTCACAGAACCCAGCAATCTGCATCCAGCTTCTTAATCACAGAAACTGTGAGGTAGCAAATATTTACTATTTTAAGTCATAAAATATAGGAGTAATTGGTCACCTGGAAATAGAGAATTAGTACAGATTTTGGTTCTGGGAGAGTAGTGCTGTTATGAGAAATGCCACAAAAAAAAAAAAAACAAAACAACAACAACAACAACAACAAAAAACGGAGAACGACTTTGGAACAAGGACGTAGAAAAAGGCAGGAAGACTTTTGATTAACTTGATAGAGAAGGTTAAAACTACATAAAGCAAATTATTCCTAGAAGTCTGGATTTTAAAGATGTTGAATGTGAAAACTCAAGTTTTTGAGTGATGATTGAGTGAAGATGATGATTATAGAAAGGCAGAAATTTATCAACATTATTGCCATTATTGCCTGCAGCTACATGTAGTAGAAATATGTCCTATGCCAAATGGAAGGGGGTGATCTAATAATGACATTTCTCAGCATGATTTTGAATGTTCCACCTTGCTTTTGTTAGCAAGCTATTAAAAATTCAAGAGGAGATAGAAAACAGAAAGAATAACAATTAAGTAAAGAAGCTAGCTAGATTTGGTGGTTTTACAGATCCTCAACCTTTTCAGATGGCTAACAAATCACAAATTTTAAAATATCTGTCAAGAAAACATAGCATTCAGGTCACTGATGGAAAAACTTGATCAAAAAATGAAACATAAGTTATAACTATAAAACCGTTTAAAGTTTTAAGAAATCAAAGGTAGTACCTCCCATAATCAGTAAAGCAAAAGTATTTTTAAAGGTATGTCTCCAGAGTCCTCTTATCAAACAACTGAGGATCAAGAAGTTTCAGAACGTTGTTACAAGGTTTTTATGAACTAACATTAAAGAAATACTTCTATCAAAGTGATTTGTGGACATGGTTTAGACTAATGGAGAAACATCACTTGCTAAGATTAAAGGGCAGACAGAATTGATAGAGATTGAGAGTGCATCTTTTTGGGGGGTGTTGGAAGCTGAATTTCTATTTATTTATTTTTTAAGATTGTAGAATTTATTCTGATTGACAATTTAGGCCATAGACATGTACATTAAAATTCCATAAAAGGGATCAGTATGTGGAGGAGGATTGGGGGGGGGTAGAGATGGGAGGAAGTGGTCAGGGAGGGAAGGTGGTGGGTGATCCCCAGGGAATACAAAGATATGCAACACATGTATAAACAAATAAATGAATTAAGGGAAAAAAGGAATCAGTACAGTTTCTGTTCTGGGGAGAGGCAGCTCTTCTGCCTGCCTGTCTCTATGCAGATGATTCTCTTTTTCTTTTTCCATTCCCTAATAACCCTGTCCTTTTTTTTTAATTTAATTAAATTTTTAAAATTTGTATATATATTTATATTACAATATTGCATTATTGTGTACCCCAGGGCTTTCCCACTTCACTAACACCTGTTAACCATCCTGATCTTTTGTGCTCTTCACCTCCCCCCACCTTCTTCCCCCTCTTTCTCTCTCGCTCCATGGTTCAGTCCCATTGGTTGTTTTTATTTTTTCTTATTCGTTTGTTTTTCCCTATTTCCATCATATAAGTGAGACCATCCTGTATTTCTCTTTTTCTTTTTGACTTATTTCTGCTAATATGGGTCTTTCTAGTTCCATCCATGTTGCTGTGAATGGCATGTGTTTGTTCTACTTGATTGATGTGTAGTATTCCATTGTGTATATGTACCACATTTTTTTTAGCCAATCATCAGTTTTGGGGCATTTGTTTGTTTCCAAATCTTGGCAATTGTAAACAGAGCTGCAATGAACATGCATGTACAGGTGTCCTTTTGAATTAATGTTTTCATGTCCTCTGGGTAGATTCCTACTAGTGGTATTGCTGGGTCAAATGGTAAGTTCACTTTCAATTGTTTGAGGGTCCCCCACACAGTCTTCCATTGTGGTTGGACCAATTTGAGGGTGCATCTTTTGACCCCATATGGCTACTGGCAGAATGGAGGCACTGAGATTAGTTTACCTGCAAACTGCTTTTATTTTCTTCCTTGAATAGGAGAGCTTATTCAGAAATCAGAACCAAGACCACAGAGAGGTGTGTCAAGGGGACAAGGCATTCCTAGCTAACATTAATAATTAATCAAAGGCATTTCCACATTTGCCAAATGGGATTTCAGAGTTTCTGTGGGTCAATGACCTCACTTTTGTCTTTGTATTAAACTTGTCCTTTTCTTTTTCATATTCAGATGCTCTAACATCTAGAATCTTGCAGAACCTGAAGGGACAGCCCAGTTCCTTCAATAGTAGCCAATTCCTAGAAATAATAACTATGAACCAACCAAATCACTTCCTTTATAGAACTCATACTATAGGATACTATCTCACTGCCCTAATCTCCCCAGAATCAATACATACCATTGAACTTATTCAAACTACTTACTAAGTCTACACACCCTACCTTACTTTTTCCTTCTTGCAGAAACAACAAGGGAGTCTTTAGCCCATTATTCTTCTTTCCCTTCTGCCTCTTGACAGACTACAATGGTATGGGTACTATACCACATATTTCTAGGGAATGGTGAGTGCAAATTCCTTTCTTCTTTAAAGTAATTTCCATGTTGACATGTCTTACTCTTTTTGATTAAAAGAAATCCAGAATGTGATTAAAATATTTCTACTCAATTCTATATGGACAGACCTGTCTAATGTAGCTGTCTATGTTATTTGACCAGTGAATATTGGGTGTTAATGGAGTAGATAATTGTCTATTTATTATTTTAGACCAACATTAAAGTGAGGTTATGTATGAGGAGCCATTCTTAAGAAACTATAACCAAGTAGTTTCATCCACACACAGGCCTGATTTAGAAGATGGAATTCTAGATTTTGAGCTAATGCTGTAATGACATGAATTTGGGGAAATTTGGAAGAGGAGAATGAATATTGCACATAAGATATCCATGGATCATTGGGAGTAAGGAAACAGATTAAAGCAAATAATCCCCTACCTCTCCATCTTTGGTATGTATGTTTATGTGCATGTATGATTCCCTTCCCTTAGATGTTATTAACTTGTGTTTAATTAGCATAATAAGAAAGAAGTGATGAGATGCTACTTCTGAGGTTAGGATATAAAAAAGTCTATGACTTTTTGGCTACTGTCTCAGTCCTTCTTGGATCACTAACTTCAGGAAACTAGCTGTCGTATTGTGAGACAGCCTTTTGGATACATGAAATTAATGAGTTTGGAAGCAGATTTTCTGATGTTTGCCAATAAACATGTGAAGCAAATTTTTTTATCCCCAGTTGAATCTTGAAAAGACTAATGTCCTGGTCAATAAATTGACCATCGTTTTAGGACAAACAGAAGCAAGAGACACCTAGTACAGTGCACCTAAATCCCATACCCTCAAACAGATAATAAAATTTGTTGCCTTAGGATAATAAATATTGGGGTATTTTTTAAATAGAACAATAGATAACTAATACAGATTTCTACTTTAACTCCCTTGTTTTGTTTATAGGCTAAAATACAGTCAGTCTGGAAAAATATATTTAGGAAAGATGAGCAAGTGTCAAAAGTTCTTTATTGAGGAGGACATAATTTATTTGTTGTTAACTGAATTGATAATGTTTTAAAAATCCCCTTGTAGGTTAAAAATAATCTCAAATGTGTTCCATGTTTGGAAAGTTTTTTTTTATATATATATATTACATATAAAATTAAAACTTTGAAAAACTTAAAAAAGTGTTTTTTTATTATCATGGTAACATTGGTTTACAATGTTATATAATGGTGAGGGGTGAACATGTTGGGAGTGCTGTGATAGTCTACATCTGAGAGGTGTGAACTTCTTGAAAGATAGTTTTAAGCACAAGGTTAAAGTAATCATTAGGGTCTACTTCAATATTTAAGAAAGTCTGATTTTATGTTGTTTCTTTGTATAATTTTGTAATGTATACGGGATAAAATTTCCTTCACTGTCTCAAATTTTGAGCCAAATTGTGGGTACAGTATTAATACATGTGTGTTTAAATCCTATATTTTTACTCTTGCTGTTAAAGAATTTCATGCACTTCATTAATATTTAAAAATTGTAAATGGCATATATGCCTCTTTATGATTTTATCACTTAAGCTTAAACACTTTTGACTTGTGTTTTCATTTGTTAACATTGTACATCATCATTTGTGGCACTTTGAATACCTGTTGCTTTGTTATTTAACACAAGACAGCAGATAGATATCTCTACATTCTTAATAGAGAAGCTAAAAATTCCAGAAAACTAACAATATCTAAGGCTGATAATGATGTGAAACAACAGGAACTCTCATTACCTGCTGCAGGAGCTACAAAATGGTGGTGTCACTTTGGAATACAGTAGAATAGTTTCTTACAAAATTAAAAATACTCTTTCTGCATGGTGCAACAACCTTACATATTTATCCAATGGATTAAAAATACAAAAATCCACACAAAAGTCAGCATATAGAACATCTACCATTTAAATTATGTTTATAGCAGTATTATTCATTATTGCCAAAACTTAGAAGCAATCAGGATGTCTTTCAGTAAAAGAATGAATGTAGAAACTCTAGTAAGTCCAAACAACAGGATTTTATTCAAATCTAAAGGGAAATGAACTATAAGACAAGGAAAGGATATGGAGGAACCATAAATGCATATCATTTTTTCTATCACACTTTCTATTATTTTGAAAAAAATATTTTAAAACTAAATAATGTAGTATTTTTATATACTTTGGAATCATTTCAAATTTATAATTTATAAGGACAATATCAATAGTTTTTGTCCTAAACCATTGAATGTAAATTGCCAACACACTGCTGTATCATCAAAAATATCTCCTCTGCATCTTAAATATTCTATCAACATAAAGAAAATAAAGTAAAACTGCCATTTAGTACATGGAATTATTTAACATTTTCCCATTTTCTTATTAATGTCCACTTTAGCAGAAAATCATTTTCAAAATATACCATATTTGATTTTCTCATCTTTCTGGTTTGTATTAATATCTAACACCTGATCTTACTTTCAATTGAGAAATGACATTATATTTGAAATATAGACCAATTATTCAGTAAAATGTCCTAAATTTAATTTGTCTAATGTTTCCTTTTGGTAAAGTTCAGGTTAGGATCATTGTATTCTGACATGTGGTGTATGATTTTGATTTGTCAAAAATTCCATTTGTTTTTCCCATATTGACTTTGATTATTTGAGTAAGAAAACCTTTCAGCGTAACCATTAAATAATTACTCTTTTAACTATTATAACTGGTAAATCTTTGCTGGGTAAGTATTTTAGACAAATTGAACATCCAAAAACTTACCAAATTTCCATTCACAAATTTTGCATTCATTGATGTTATTTGACTGAATTATTATTTTGATTATTGTCAAATTTTGATTAATAAGTTAATCATTATTTCTACTATTATTAGATGGTATTTTATTTTAATGAAACTACTTTTTTAATTCATTCACTCATGTATTTTAACAAACATAAACTTTTGAAATCCTGTTGTATTCAATAGTTATAGTCAGTTATTTTATTTAATAGTATCATAAATACTCTATAGTTTGGCCAGTGAATAATACTCCATACTGATTTGGTATCTTTTCCACATTTACCCACCGTTCTTTCAGCATTTCTTTACTGGGATACAGCACGTTATCTAAGGATCATCATGATGTTTTGAACCCTAGCCCAGAATTTACCATGTCTTCAAATAGTTTTATTCCTCTCAGTAGAGAGTCAAATTTAGTAACTGAATTCTGGGAAGTAATTTGCTCACAGCTTTTGAGGTGCTGTTACTCTAAGGCTCTCTCTGGAACACACAGCCACACACGAGCATCTGATTTATATATACTGAAAACTTTTAATTATAGTAATTCTTTCTATATCAGTTTTTCCATGTCTTCCAATGGTCTTTCTTTTCATATTTGTAAATCCGTTCCATGAATGCCAGGAAAATGACATCTGTAATCCTTACAATATTTATTTCTTTGATTTACCCCCCATATTTGTTAGCAATTTAGTGTTCCTCTGGCCTTCTCACATCTACCATTTCCTTCACCACAGGTGAGTCTTCAATATCTGCTCCAGCTCCCATATTCCACATCCTCCACACTAATGGCATACTGTTGATCACTGCTGTCAGTATCTCTTGTCCAGATATGGATGTTGCCAACTCCTAGTGAACTGGAAATCTGAGTCAAGCAGTTACCACCATTGCCCACCCAGAAATAGTACCCATCTCTGTACTTTAGCCCAAAAGAGTTTCCCAGATTACTTCCACCCCCACATTCACACCCTTTCACACATGCCTTTCTGCACATATGTTCCTTCTGTGAGATTGTCTCTATCAATCTCTCAGCTTCAGCTGCCAGGCAAAGTCACTACCCAAACTTTTTTACATCCTTCTGATTCTGCTGATGCCTTAACTCATGTATGGGGTTATTGACACCTCTGATGTTTTCCTCATGCCATTTATGTTTAATTTGAGTTCATTGGCGTCCATACCAGAGATCAAGCTACAGCACTGGGTCAAGCAGAATGGTCTCCCCCTTTGTCCCTCAATTTCCTTTTCTGTGTCAAGCAGGTATTCTTGAAAAGTTTTCTCTAACCTAGTTTCACAATATTCGGTATTTTATCATTAGAAGAAAATAAACTAGTTTGAATAAGAATTAGGAAAAACCAAAGCAAAGGAAGTCCTTTAATTCTATCTTGAAATTACTTTTTTAGAACTTGTCATAATTTCTCAGCTTATTTGTAGTCTCCAGGCATTGTTAATGTCCCTGAATACTAATTAACGCTCAACTGCTTACTCCAATGTTTTTCTAGCAGGCAATCTCAAAATGTCCCATTATCATGATTAAATATTTATTGAACTTGAAATGTGTCCTCAACACTGTAAAGAACGTACAGAAAAAATTTCTACATCACAGACATTCTTGTTCTCGGAAGCACAACAAGAAAAATTATGCACCTGGGAATATTTTCTCAAATGCCATTATTTTCTATTTTTCTTGAGTATATCTATAAGCTAAACTCTATCATTTTAAAGTTACTAGCAAATGTTTCACTTATTAAGCAAACAGTTAAGTCTTTAAAGTAGCAGATATTAGAAAAATCTTCTAATTTGCTGCAACTACAGTTACCCATTCATCTTTTGATAAAACTGTTGCAATCCTGGGGAATGGGTTAAGTTTCCAATCAGTGTGCTGAGTTTTGAAGATAGATATTTCTTAACATAAAGTAGTTCAACACTCCTCACCCAAATTTGTGTATTGATAAGTATAATCCTTCGCAATTGCTGGCCACATTTTTCTGTGGCCTGCATTTTCTAATGTGTACACATATCATTTTTCAGAATCTAAAAAATACTTCTTTAAGCAGAATCTAAATTACTTGTGATTCTCCGATTTCTTTGAAGCCATTGCTTATTTTCTCATTGGTCCCTGAAAACTTGTGATTCTCACAGAAAATAAAATAGTGACTAATAAATCCTGCTTTGAAATAAAGATTTAAAATAATGAAAAATATATTTCTCATTTTATAATGTACAGATGGTTTCATTTAATTGCATTCTGCTCTATAGTTTTGACGTGGACATTACTTTTCCCTCAGTATTAGTTTTAGTGAATTATTCTGCAAGAAATTCCCTTTGAGAGACTATCAAGCACTACATTTTCGAGAGACTGTTATTTGGCAAACAGTAGAAATCAGTGATATTTCAAATGAAAATGAAAAACAAGAAAAATGCACAATGACCTATTTATACAGAGAATAAATACTTTGCAGAAAACATTTTAGACTTTATGATTTACATCTAATATTTAGCAAGCATTTGCTTCTGCTTTTCTATTTCCCAAGAATGGTATATCAGAAAACCCTATTTTCCCTAAAAATAAGAAAAGAATTCCTAAACATATTATTTCTCTAGACATAGTGTATAAGACTTGAAATTATTCCCTATTCCTAAGTTGTTTCACTTCCTTTGTCCAAATTCTAATTTGAAATTATTTAAAATAGACTCCAAAATGAACTAGACTAAGTGCTCAGTGTATATACATTGAGATTAACAACAAAACAAAATATTTGTGTTTTTGCTACAAGTAAAAAGACCATCTGATAGTGCCTTTGCCTTGAAAGTGTGCATAAACATGTGGGAGATGGGGACAATTTCATAAATCAGAAAATATCATAAAAATTCTATGCTATATGTTCACACAGAGCTGAAGAGAATAAATTCTACCAGCGAGAGTCAAAGGTAGAAATTGCTTAAAATTTTACTTTCTCCACAAGCATAACAGTGTTAGAGAATTTGCTACAGAAAAAAATAATCCCCTACATGTGATCTAGGCTCCCATAGATTGAGAGATAAATGAGAAGGAATGGAGTCCAATCCTCCATCATCTCAGAAATTGCTAAAACTCAGTGTGAACTATGTTGGAGGACTATGGGTGCTTTGGTGGTGGGAAGACTACAGTGACCACACCAAACAGAAGCATACCTATGATGTGGAGGGAAATAAAAGATAAACTAATTAAACTTCACCATAACAGCTATGATTCATTTTTTCCTCAGGTGCACTAGGGAACATAGAAAATAAATGTGAATGATACGTTCACCAAGTAGCTGCTTCTCTTTCTGTGTAAGATTAATCTGATCACAACAGGCATTTTCTATATTTCATTCAATAGTTCTTCAGTGCAGCCTTTTTGTCCATGGCCCACATTGAGGCATGTTAAATTGAACTCTTAACTTTAATCACTCTGTGAATCTTCTGTATGCCTTTACAACTGAACCAATGAAAGCACTGAGAGAATTGACAGTTTGCCTGGACTTGTGAGGTAAATTTAACAGTTGATGATAATCCATTCTGTGACTTAATTCTAGAGGAAAAGACAGTTCATAATTATTGACCATGCTTATTTATTAGTGGTTTTTTAACACATTTTAAGGAATTTGCAGCAACCATCTTCTGGTGCTGAAAGGAAAATAACCTGAAATACTTCATCTTCATATTTGCCTGGTATGTGTCTGGTAGACATTTATATTTTTACTTAAATATTACCTTATACTCAAAGCTTTTCTAACCACTCCATCAAAGGTTATCCTGTGAAAATCTAATAATCAGTATAATTACTTTATATTATTTTATACTACTAATTATCAGAACTTTGGGGAACTCTGTGCAGAATACCAGCTAACTATTGAGAAAATGAAATAAATATTATTTGGCACATAATATCAGTAAAATGAATATGTGTGTTTAATGACATTGAACACAGCCTACCTCCATTCAGCATTACTGTCTCTATTAACTATTTGATGGGTTTAACTGGCTTCATTACTTTGCATCTTAGACTTAAATCCAAGCAATTGTCAGGCTGAATTCTATCTGGAGTCTGGGGGCGGGGGGGGGGGAAGCTGATTCCAAACTCATAATCAATACTGGGAGAATTAATTTCGTTGGGTTACAAGACTGAGCTCTCCGTTGAATTAATGACTGCTGAACAGAAATTGCCCTAAGCTTCCTGTGGCCACCAATATTCCTTTACAAATGACCTTTTGTGATTCAAATTAATGATGGCATATTAAATTCTTATGCATTGAAACTTTGGCTTCCTCTTCTGCTTCTACATTCTAGACAAAACTCCCCACTTTTTACAGGACTTATGATTAGGTGAGCCTGAACTAGATAATCTTTCATTAAATTGACTGGTGGTCTTTAGACCACCATAATGTGGTCTAAAGAGTAAAATCTCTCATCTTTACCATCCTAGGGTTATGTATGGTGTGTGCACACCAGGGAATCTTGGGAAAGGTTTTCAAATTCCATCTACCATACAAGCTAAAACTGATCATGGATGCAACAAAGAAGACTCACCAAAACAAAAATATTGTAAAGTAGTATGAGTCTTAAAAAGTTTTTTTGATTTATATGAATGGAAAAATGTAAGCTTTCATTGTATTTTGTTGTGCTTTGTATTGTGTGTGTTGTTTTTATTTTATTTTAATTTGTTTTGCTTTTGCGATGGTTGCTTACTTATTTTTTAAATCACACATGGAGAACATAGGTAATATTGCAATTTCTGACACTTTCAGGCCCAGAATGCGAACTATTTATGTTACAAAATATATTAGGTATGTTTTATACTTATGCACAAATAAATTAGGTTGTTAATATGTTGTATGTAGAGAATGCACACATTATCAGGTCAAATAATGAATATGCTGTAAAATTGATAATATATAAAGTTTGTAGGCTTTTAAAAGCATTCAAAATGCTTTAAACTCCCTATGGAAGAATGATTTGAATTTCTTCAAATGTGCTGTACCGCAAGGGATTTGGAGACATTTGCCAAATGTATTGAGCAATAACAATTCACCATCCATGACTTTAGAGTAGACTGATTTGATTATTTTTCACTCTAAGTTAAAGGCAGACAGTGAGATGGAATTTGCTTAAATTAAAACACCTATAAATACCTCTTATAGGTTATGTAACATGATTTAATTTTATTTAGTTTTCTAATAATAACCTGACATCAGTAACCAAAGGCTTGGATAAAAATACCCATAAATTATCGTTTGTGTATAGAACAAGATAGAATGAGACTAAACATGATATCCTAAAATTTATGTTTATTCATAAACAGAGTCACAAAATAGATGCAGGAGGTTGCACCTGTTTAAGGCACATACTCTCCCAGATTGCAATTAAGTGAGTTTCATCATCTTCTCTAGATGAGATTTTTTCAGTGGGATGGAGTTAATTAAGCATATTCCATGAAAATAATTAGTGTTTGTGGAATATGTAAATAGAACTGCTATAGTAGATGTACATGAAGTTTTTATATTTTTATATGGGAATATTACATAGATCCTCAGACTTCAGACATTATCAAAAGTAACAAGAATAAAACATTCATATGCATGTGTCCCCCAAATCTCCCTGTGTAGGCACAACATTACCAAATTATCCAAGTTGATTAAAGCTTCAGCTGCAAAGTAAGGGTGCATTATTCAAGTGATTTTGCGATTCTGCAAATAAAGTTGAAAATAAAAGAGCTTTTCCCTAAGTTGCCTGAAATGTCAAGTAAAAGTGGTTTGCAAATTAAATTAACCAGAAAATTGTCTCAATTTTTCAGATACAATTTAATTCCAAATGCTTATGTGATAAAAAGGAATGGTGTTATTATCATCTTCTACTTTATCAAATACTAGCCAATAGGAAATTGCTATACAACAAAGTGTATTTTTGTAGTTGACCAAAAAGAAATTTCTGAATGGAATAATATGCAAATTTTAATAGAAAATAATAAGAAATTTGATTAGCTGAAGCTAATTGACTTATTTCCAATGTATTTAATAGCTTATGTCACTCTTGCAACTCACATAGAACATGATTACTAATTCCAGCCAATCATAGATGTCAAACTCAAAGACATCCAAGATATAATTTAGTGAAAAATGCCTTAACACAGAATCTCTCCTTTAGCAGTTGCTCTTGTTTGCAATCATGTGACAGTTGCATTGATGTACCAAGCTTGTTTGCATATTTAACCCAAAGTGAGACTGGTTTTCCATATGATACCTTCAGAATTTGAGGATAGCTAATATATATCTGGGCATCTGACATTCTTTATGTATTCCTATGCAACATCTTTGCTAGATCTTTCCTATAACTGTTCTCACATTAACTTCCAACTGTGACTCTTACACTAAGAACCAATATTACTAAAACTTATCCAACTAAGTAAGCATCACAGTCTGGAACATAAATGAACATTGCAAACTAGCATTGGTAAATGCATAGATTTTCAGTATTATATTGAAAGTATTTATTTAGCCAAAATATCAGATAAATTTTATTTTGGATTAGCTTGACTTCCCTGGCCTTTGTGAAACTATTTTATCCTAACAGGAACTTAATGTCAAAATATAAACCGTATTTTCCTAACTTCATAATTAGCATTCAACAAGGCATCTAATCAAAGCATCCCTTTCTCATTAATGCAGTTCTGACAGTTTCATCATTATGTTGCAAGTGTTCCAGCAAATTGTGTTGATGTCCTATCACATATGTCAAGAACTTGATCTTCTTTTCCATTAAGTCAAATTAGGGACAAGAACCAATATCCATTATGAAACTGTGACTTAAGACAAGGGATACTTTTCCAGCAAAATTTTCTAATAAAATGCATTAAGCATGCACTCTTCTTCCTGTATATTCTACTTGAGCTTCCTGTATATTCATCTTGAGATACTATTTGAATAATTTAGTATTGATGAACTGATGTGAAAACTAAAGAAAGCTCTTGAAATCAATTAGCTATTTGATTGTAGTTTGAAAATTTGGAAAGAAAAACAGATTAAAACTTATCAATTAAAATGAGTGGCATTGAAAAAAAAAGAGAAGAAAATGAGTGGCAATGAGAGAAGAAAATTATTGTTTTGGTAGTTAAAGATAACTATCATGTTAAATGATTTTGTATTTATTCTTCTATTCTTTGACATAAAAATAAAATTAATACTATCTATCTTGATTATTAATGAACAAAGTTATTTAATTATATTGATATATGTATATAAAACATATAAGTATATTCGTTTATACATGTATTTATATATGCATATATGTATATAAGTATATATATACATATATACATATATACATATATAAGTATATATATATATATGCGTGTGAGTATACATTCATAAGTATATGTATATATGTATACAAGTGTGCATATATGTGTATATAAGTATATGAGCATAAGTATACATACATGATTAAAATTGTAATCTAATGCTGTCATGAACATTTAATGATTTTTCTTTGGTTAGCTATCTTTTTAGATTTTACATCCTTATTTATGATTCTTAACACCTGCCTCATCTTCAGTTGTGTTTCTAACAATTGTACTATACAGAGATTCACATAATATTATAATGATATTCCACTCGTCAAACAATAATCAATAACTACAGAGAAAAAAATATTTTATGTAGCTAATGATAATGTGAACAAGATAACCTAAAGACAAAATTTATTGTTACTGCTCCTAAAAGTTCAAAAAGTTGAACCATCTGAAAACTATAACCAGAGCTGAAAAAAATGAAAATGGAACCATAAGAATCCAGGGAGTTCCTGACTTTTAGAAAAGTTACTGGCCACCAATGGATTAGCTTGGAATGTGCAAGAACCCACCTTGGAAAGGTAAGGTGTGATTTACTAGTGTGGCCTTTATGAACTGATCTTATAACTTTAAGAATGATTGTTGCAAACAATTTGACTATAAATTTGGTTGTGATATATGAGTGACTTGGTGCAGTATTCCTTTTTTTTTCTACTCTCTTAGTTCAACTCTTAGTGACTTCAACCTGTTTCAAGATTTCATGAAAATTTTAAAAAATATGAAAAAGTGAAAGCATAACAGAATAAAATATACTTTATCTTCTGAATATATCAATATTTAAAATCTTGCTATCAGTTCTTCCATTTTGTATATATGTATATATATATATATATACTTATATACATTTATGCATGTGTGTTTGTTTATATTTTGCTCAGCCACTTCAAAGTAAATTGTAAATAGAACATTTAATTCCTAAATACTTAAGCATGTATCTTTGAAAATAAGAATTATTTTACATAATTATATTATCACAATTAATTCTGCTCATGACACTTATTAACAAGAATTCTCTAATATACTCTATTGCAGAATTATATTTTAATATGTCCAGTTATATCCCAAGAAACTTTTGCAAAACTTTCCTGCCATTATCTAAGCAAGATAATAAAAATAACTTTTTGATCTGAAATACACCCTGATTCTTAAAATTACATTGACTTTTCTAGGGACTATATTAGTTGCAGAATGTTCCATTTTTTGCAATTCTCTCACTGATTTTTCAAAGTCTTGTTTGACTTGTTAATTTTTCCTTTGTCTCCAACCTGAAGATTGGATCAAACATTACATTGTAATTTTAATATAGCAAGACCACAATGCATGCATCAATCAATAAATCAAAGTGTTTAAGAATTTAATTAACACTAAATATAGAGAGTACTTAAGTTCAAAGCAAAATAATAATTGAGTAAATGAGTATTTGAGTACTCAATTAGGTTCAATAAGAATAAATTAAATTTAGATTTTCACTTTGTATATTACATTAAAAATTAGGATTTAAGTATACCAATTGATTTCCATGTCAATAAAATGGAACTACAATTTCCCAGTGACTATTTATTTTGTCTTTATAAATAGCAAATTGCTGGTAGTGATAATAGCATTTCATGTATTAAAGAAGCTAATGGAATAGACTATGAGATGTAATTGTATTACTATAAATAATATTTCATATTTAATTTTTTAACATTTTCTCTAGTTACGACTAAATATATATCATTGTTCTATATCTGATAAATATGATGGCTGTTTGCTTAATCATTTAATTATTTTGCATTTTCCTTTGTTATTTTGTCTTAGTTTATTTCTGGTATGTTCATGATTGGTCAGTTCTCTACCAATATAAAATGTAGCAAAGGGATTCTTCTAGTCTCTAATTTTTTTTTAATTTGTATAAATGTATTTCATTTTTGAAAGTACACACATTAAAATGTTCTACATACATGATTTTTGTTTGTAGACATGTTTTAACTATTTCTTAAGATATACAAAGCAGTTATGTTCATGTAAAAATATTACCAATCATGCATAATTCAAGATTAGTCAAATGATGGTGATCGATCATCATGCAATGAAGATACCAACATAAACTGAAAATGCTAGTGAAAAGGACAGATGAATGCATTATCCAGGTAGAACACAGTACTCTTTCCAAAGAGCAGAGTCTATAAACAAAACCATAATGGAAAAAATGGGGTTTGTTTCATTCTGGTCTATTTTTCCCATTGTAGGAAGCAAGCATAGATATCTTTATTCTTTCTCAAAATAGTAATCACACAGTAAATACAGGATACCAAAGAAAATCGACAAAGTTCAAACAAATGGATGACTTTCTATATCTAAAGAAGGGAATAAAATAATGGCATAGAATTATGAATCTTATGCAACTCTTCAAACTTGAGAGAAAAATTCATTTTGTTTACCTGATTATATAGTCATGCATAAAAAGTAACTGAAGAAAATATACTCATAGTTATATTTTTGCTTGTGTTTATTTTATATATAACATTTAGTGATATAGATCTCATTGTTTTAAAATGGGATTTATAGTATCTTCTTATAACCTTAGGAATATACTAAAAGAATGCAGACACCAGTGAATCACTTTATGTTTTTTGATTTTTTGTTCACTTCTCCCTTCTTTTCCTTGTCAATTTGGATGATTTTTTTCAGTAGACTGACACATTTTCACCATTTCAATTTCCTGCTCCAAGAGAGCATATTTGTTCCTTCAAAAGCTAATATGAGCTTAGCTTTTTTGAAGAAGTTGACAAAAATCTAGATTCCTCCATTTAGCAGTCTACATATCTAAGAATTTTGTTCTAGACTTTTAAATAATGGGCTAAAAGTTTATACAACTGATTCTGTGTTATACTGACTGTAGCGATGTTACCATGGGCCTTTATGTATTTCTGAATTTATAAAGATGTATATATTAAACAGTTGCAGTTATTTGTAAATCAAGTGTACATAATAACTAGAGCAAAGAAAATTCCCTTTAGTCCCTAGGTTTCAGTTTACCACACAAAATGAAGTTTTCTTCTACAAGGTATCTCTGTTTTTGTTTTTGTTTTATTCCAAGTTATTTGTTAGAAAATCTGATTTATCTTGGCAATTTTGGCTATATCTTTCCAAATTTGAGCAGTTCTACTGTCATAAGACCTGTTTTTATTGTTAGAGTAGTACTGTTATAAGAGTTAGTAGTGGGAAACAACTGAAAACTAGAACTTTTGGACTCTAATCATTCATAACACAGCCCTGAGAGAGATATCCCACAAACCTGCTTGTCTTCGTGTACCAGGTCCAAAAAGTCAAATCTTATTGTCAAATGCTCTCAGCTGCAATGAACTGACAGTGTCTACAATATATTGTATGTCAGGAAGATCTGAATTACCACGTTGTGCACAATTAGACTCTTCCACTTTTCACAGGTTTTAGACTTACCAACAACTTTCACACATAGCAAAAAAAATCTCCTTCTCTGCATTTTTAAAGTTTCCTCCCAAAAAAAAAAACAAGAAAGGGAAGCAAAGTCTCCAGACAGCAGTGATATTTCAGAGTCTAGTCTCTCCTCTCAGAAGAGTTACATGTTTGTTATACATTATCATTTTGCAGATGTATAAGCTGGAATTTCAAATGTTTCAGATATATTTTAAAATCAAAACTTTTCAAGCAGTATCTACACTTCCCATTGAAAAATCAAGTTAAATTGTAACTGTTATAAAAACCAGTGGACATTATTTATTAAATAAGGGTGAAATGTTCTGCTGCACACAAAATATTATCTTAAGCTTCCAGGCAAGATTTCTAGTAAAGATATCTACAATGAACAGGGAGGTTACTAATTGGATTCAGTCACACAAAAGAGGTGAGGTGAGATGGTAAATAAACTGACTTCTTTCTGCATGTAGGGACATAACTGTAGGTGGAGTGAACAGAAATTAATTTTCTGCAGTGTTAACATTTGAGAAGGAAACAGAAAAGGTACTATCTGGGAGAAAAGTGTTTCTTTTAGTATAACTAGTAAGGGCAAAAACAAAAATGAACTGTGTATGTTCAAGAAACAGAAAGGATATGAGTGTGACTGACCTGAATATTGTTAGCAAGAGATTGGCAGAATGAGTTCAATGGGTGGGTAAGACCTATGACTTGTAAGTCCTTTGTTGTTTTTGATAAAAAGTTTTTAATAATACTTAAATCCATTAAGAAGCCATTACAGGAACTAGGCTGAAGTATTTGAGAACGTATTTACTTATAAAGGTAAAAATAGCATGAGGGCAAAGAGGCATATTGGGAACACTTGAATTTCTATGGAATAGATGGGGGATGATGGTTGCCTGGGCTAATGTGGTAGATGTGAACAGGGAAATGGAATATGAAATACGGAAGTATCAGGGGGTAGAAACAATGATTTACTAATGGTTAAATGTGGCATGTGAAGGAAAACTGAAAAAATTATAAATGACCCCTAGTTCTTGATTTGATCAAGTTGGTGAATTCATCTTTATTGTGCTGTCAATCAAGAAAAAGTTTCAGAAATGAACTCATGGAAAAATGGAATCATTGATATATTATTTATCATAGCAATATAAATTCAGTCCTATGAGAGTAACTAAACTTAAATCACACCACTAAATGTTATGTATTATGTTGTAATAAGAAAATTAGTTAATACATTTGACACAACTTCACAGTAAAGATGATCTTCCTCAGGTGACATATCAATCTATTAGGAGCTATTGATTTTATCTGCCTAACATTAACAGGGATAGAGGAACTAGGATTATTTCTAAAATTAAATATTTAAAATCTGGCATTTCAAAGACCATGGTTTTCTACAGAAGAAGAATAATAAAATGTTCTGAAGTATTTCAATACTCTTAAACTGAAGAAAAGTAATTAGCATAGATCAAAATGAATGTTTTTTTTTTTTTTTAATCTCATAGACAGCGATACTTTTGTAATGTCTTAAAACTTTGGAAATTTAACCTTCTACAATTTCATCTATACTATGAAACAGAGACCAGATATTAATTACCACATTAAGTAGAATAATGAAGACAGATGATGATTATAGAATCAGTCAGCACACAAAATCCACAAATATTACTAAAAAATTACAGTAGATATTATTGAAAGGAATATTTAAAGCATGGTAGATTTTGTTATTTTCCTTTATGAATTTACAACCTAAGTCTTCCAATTTATTCATGTTATAAACATAAACACATTTTTACATATTTGGCAAGAAAATGAAATTCTACTGTTTACTGTACTAACAAAAAGAATATATTTCGTTTGGCCAGTCTTCCAAGTAATCAGAATTAACTTCTGGTAAGAGACATCATTTGGATAGCTGTTTGCACCTTGGAAGGAGGTTGAATATTCCACTCTGGGAGAAAAAATAGAAGAGTAAGTAATTAACACACACACATCCACATAACACACATCTGTTGTGTGCTTAAAAGAATAATGTGAGTTCACACAATAGTAGACAATAAAAGTTATATTTTGTCCACGTGATTTAGTCAAGGTTTTTAAATTTGGAAGCAGAATGGCTAGTAGGCTAGAAATTCAGCACACAGAGAAATAGTTATTTTTGCAACATTGCAACAATTTTAAGGAACTATGCTATATAATTATCTATAGCAGTTATTAGGTAAATTAGGTATTGGAATGGCATTTCTAGCAAGGCACCTGTAAAAAAAGGTATGCATAAGTAGACTGATTAAAATAAAATATTTCCAATAGATTAAGCCATAACCTAATACCTAGAAGAGCAAGAGTAACCTAAACTATTCCAGGTAGAGATATCTAAATTGTCTAAGTCATTCACAGGGAGAAGCATGAAAAAGAAAGTGATGGAGGAATCTATGTACTTTATAAAAATGAGCTTGACTATTTGTCAAGATATGAACATTTCACAATAGCCAGGTTATGGAAACAACCCAATTGTCCCAAAACTGACAAAAGGATGAAAAAGGTGTAGTATATTTGCACATTGGAATATTATTCAGCAATCAAAAATGACAAAATTGATGGATTTGTGATAACAAGAATGGACCTAGAGGGAATCATGGTAATAGAAACTAGTCAGAAAAAGACAAAAAAAAGATTATTTCACTCATAGGTAGGCTATAGGGGAAATAAACAAAAGGACAAGAGACATCAGAACTAACAAACTACAAACAGAACAAAAACATACAGTTATGGAGGAAAGGGAGGGAGGGAAGAATAAGAGAAAATATAAGCACTTGTGCTAAAGATGATGGTAACAAGGCAGATATGGTGGTGAAAGAACCCTGGGGATTACTATATTACAATGATGTAATATATATATAATATATATGTATATATAATATAAATATATATATTTATGTGTATATATACACACATAAATATGTAAACAATAATTTTAAATAAATAAAATAAGATGTATTTTTTAAAGGATAAATTGGTAAGTGAAAGCTTTGATATAGGTAGGAAACAGTTCAGAGATATGTTTTAAATGCAAGCTAATAGTAGTGAATAGCGCTGAAGTTGTAAAAAATTATTTGTTTAATTAGTATTTTATCTATTATTTTTCATTCTTAATAGCAACCTAGTATCTATAGCTGTTGGATTCAGGTGTGAGTGTGCATGATATATATGAACATATGGGAGATGGTACAGTTATTTATTAATAAAGCATTGAAATCCACCTATAGACTGGTCTTATTATTATTGTTAGCCAAAGATTTAAAATAAACCATCACCATGATCTCTTGGTTTCACAGATGTTATGATAATGGGAGTATTATGGAGTATACAATAATGAAAGAAATATATATATATATAATCAATTAAAATAATTAGGAAGTTCAAAAATTCCAAAAAATATATAATTGTATTTGTTGTTTACCCTGTGAGTTTTTGAAAGAAACATGAAATATATTCATTATACTTTGTCAATTATAAAATAAGTCTTCTTATTTGAAAATAATTGTGTTCTTTGAATATTATTTTATCTGCCATTATTAAAGCAACTCTAACATAATTTTTCATTTCCTTTATTTCACTTAAAAATATGTGTTTACATTTTATGTTTATCACTTGGTATGGAGTTAGAATTTCATTTGTGACAATCTTTGTTTTTTAATCAGAGTATTTAATCTGTTTATACTTGATTTAGTCTCTCATATATTTTGATAGCAATACTATATTGTCCATTTCATGTGTCACTCTATAGTTCTTTTTTTTCTCCTTTTTGTTTGCCTTCTTTCATGTTGATTGAATCATAAAATTTTACTTTGTTTGGAACTACAAAATAGAATATATTTGCTCTATTTCTATTGGTTATCAGATAAATTGCAATTTACATATACCCTTATCAAGTATGATTATTTTACTCTCTTCCTATACTAAGGAGAACCTCAGAACATTACCGTATTTTCCCCAGTTTACCCATAAGAATGTTTAATATAAGAAAAGTTACACAATAGTTAGCAAAAGGGCAGTGGAAGAGGATGCTTTTAAAGGAATGGTCAAAGGGAAAGGGAGAAAGAAAGTTTATCTTCCTTTTGAGACTGAGGGAATGGATTGGCCCAATACAGAGAGACCAACACGACAATAAAAATTGCCATGTATTTAAATCCCAATATTACCTCTGACCCCGCAGAAAGTTATTACTCTGACTTTATATAGTTGGTATTCATTTAAATTTTCCCTCATATGTAATAAATTGTTCACTAGGCTTTCTGGCAATTAATTTAAATATCTTTCCATTTTACCAGTCTCTTTAATTCTGGCATAAGTCTTTACTTTCAGTGTTAGAGGAACATTGAAAATGTATTCTCTTACTCAGTTCTATATACATCTGAGTTGTTAGTGAATGGTATTGATTGAATATCTAATATGCTAGCAACAGAATACATTTTGAAAGAAGCACCACATGTGAACAGTTAACTACTTTGTTCATCATTTAAAGAGTCAATTGTGAAACAACCCAAATGTCCCAAAACAGATGAATGAAAGAAAAAGATGTGGTATATATGCACAATGGAATATTACTCATCAATGAAAAATGAAAATTTCAATGAATTTATGATAACATGAATGTACCTACAAGAAATCTTATTAGCAGAAACAAGTCAGAAAGAAAAAGATAGAAACCAAATGGTTTCACTAATATATGGGACATAGGAAAAACAATCAGAAGACCAGGAGGAAAAGTCAAAACAAGCTAACAACCAAACTAAAGTATACAACTGGGGGAGGGGGGGGATGGGGGGTGGGATGAGTGGGAGTGGTCAGGTTGAGGTTGCACTGGGTGAACCCAGGGGAATGCAAAGATGTGCTATCTCTATCTATCTATCTATCTATCTATCTATCTATCTATCTATCTATCTATCTATCTATCTATCTATCTATCTATCTATCTATCTATCTATCTATCTATCTATCTATCTATAAATTATTTAAAATTAAAAAAATAAATTATTATGCAAAAAAGTTAATTGTATTAATCATTTTCATCTTTAGGGTAAAAATTGAAGAATTTCACAAGTCCTAAATATCACTCAATGAAGAATAAAGAATGCAAAAACCAAAATGGATATTTTAAGATGATAAGAAAACTAGATTTTCATGGCATTTGGGAAGAAAATTACATTGCATATATGGTATTTAAAGGAAACATTACACTAAGTCCTGGAATCTTCACAAATAAAACAAACTTAAGGCCATGAGATTTTGATTCCCTCTCAAAAGTTAATCAGTCATACTATTTCTACTTCCCTTTGCCAAACAATACATTAATGAAAATGATAACTATAATTCATTATATTTGTAGAGTTCTTTCCTATACCTCCTTTCCTGCCAGCCACCAAACAACATTTAAGGCAGGAATTAGAACTACTAATATAGAAGAGGCAGCTCATTCTGACAGAAGTTTATAACCAAAATGGTGCTTAATATCTGGTTCTGTCTCCTCTCTCAGTGTTTTTTTTTTTTTTTCTATATTAAAACCTGAAAAAATGTTTCTTTATGGCAGTCATACTAGGAAAATATCTTAGACATGTGAGGTCTAGTATTTTGGAGTTACCTAGAAGATATCAATGAATGAAAATAAGATTCTTTTCTTCTGTATAACATGTATGCTCAGCCAAATACAGAGAGTTTTAAGATCCCACTGGGGTATTTTATAGATTGGAAAAGAGATATGTCTAAAATGCTAAATGATACTTAACTTCCCTCTTCATAGGTAAATCTAGCCTAAATTGCTAGTATAATAAAATTCAAGGAAAACATAAACTACTAAGTGATTCCTAGCTCGGGGTTTTTGTCAAAATGGTTAGACTTGTTATTGCCTAAATATTTTACTTAGAATTCTGAATACATGAGTGAATGAGTTATATGTAGAAGTGCATTGTGCATGAATTGAGTGCAACATGGATTTATTTATACTATTGTGTGGCAAATTTGTACTGTTCGACTATTAAAGGGTGATCAGTAAGTTCTTAGGGTACATTATTTCAGTATCTTATGCCATAGCATTTGGGGTAGTTAAAGCAAACTATAATAAGACAAACATTATTAGTCATAGTAATTCAAACACAACATTTCATATTCTTGCAAAATATCTTCCACTAATGCCATCTGATTCAACTTTTTCTATACCCAACAAGTCTAAAAGGTTACTAGAACAGATTCGGTAACCTCCAACCCCTCTCCCCCCGCACACATTTTTTAGAGTATTTATCAAGTTTCAATATATTTTAAAGAAATCCCTAGAAGCATTAAAGGTGAAAAGATGTGTGTTGCATGTGTTTGCCTATCAGATCTAATTAGAAGAAAGATAACAGTATCTGCAAATGCTTGTATTTCCTTCAATTTTCAAAATGGGCTTATGGTTATATTTGTTTTAACATTTTTCCTTAGTCAAATTTTTATAATTTTGGATTACATATAGCTGTCTTCACTTACATACTCATTTTTTCTGTGGATAAAAGACGTTAAATATAAAGTGAATCAACAAAAGTATGTACAATATTTGATTTCTCTTTTGCTGGATATGAATAATATGGGTCAATTTGCTCTATCAATTTGTGATTCTATATTCCTCTGAAATTAGTGAAATGATAGTGCCGTTGATAGAGAATTTTTAAGATTAAATGGTATATAATTTGTTATACCATTTAAGTGTGATACTTCAATATCACACATGAAAGTTTAACTATCAATTTTCCTATTTTTATATAATCATAATTATCCACAGGACTCGATAAAGATGAAATTGTCTTTGTACAGCTCTTCATTAGACAGTCTTTTTTTTCCTAATTTTCAGGGTCTGATGTCATACATAATCTGAAACTGAGCTAATATTATGTCTTTGTCTTTAGATAATGACATTAAGTAATTGAACTTCTAATAAACTTTAAGAAACATAAATTTGAAACAATGATTACAATTGTTCAAAGTTCAATTTATCAAATTTATTATGAGCAATTGCCTGAAGGAGGCAGGTTCTTCTTTTGGATCTGGTTCCATTGAAGTTTCAAAATAACACCCAGTCCAAAATGAAAATTAAGAATGACTACTCTAGATTATTTAGGCATGCTATACTAATAAAACGTTATGTAATTTGAAGTGTTTTGTGTCTGTATTCAACACAAATACCATTAGCACTGAAATATAACTACTGAGATTTAGAAACTTAATTTTTATTTTGCTTAACTTACATTTAATTACCTGCATGTGACTAGCGGTTAGCATACTGAATAACACATTTTAAGAATCTGTTTCTAAATCAAGTCAAGCTATAAACCAGTAAGCCAGTGCTTACTATTATATCCTGTTGCCAACTGAAGAATCTATTTGAATATGTTATGATTTTAATTAATTCCAATTGTCTATCTTGAGAAATACATATTAAAAATCAGCTTTTGTTGACAATTCTGCTTGTAAGGTTACTCTGTTTTACGTAGTCACCTCTGGAAAAGTCCACCTGTGACATTTCTATCCAGGTATATTATCAAAATTATAAGTACTTTTCCTGAGGAACAAACTTGGTTTAACTTGCGGATATTGTGATCATTTTATGTTTCCTTCTTGAGAAAACCTGAAAATAGTCTCCAAAATAGATTTGTCTGATAAGGAAAAATATGGATAATAAAGTTTTCATAGTAATGATCCTAAACCTAAGTGATTATCTTCAATACAGTCATTTTAAAAAGTAAAAGTATTTAAAACAAAAGGCCAGAAAAAGTCAAAGTAAGTTAACAACATAACGGGGGCAATCAGCTATGAGGCCCAGGGAGAAGGGAAAAATCAGGTAAGGGAGGGCACAAAAAGAACAAGATAAAGTTTTAGGAGTGATAAATGAAGAAAGAACTCCTAAACACATTGAATTTTAAGAGTAATGTGAAAGTAAAGTGTAAAATATTACAGGTAAAATTTACTTAGTAAAGAAAAATCTATGGAACTATGTGAAAATTTATAGAAGGTAGTATATATACTTCCAGAAATGGCATATGGTAGATTTGAAAAGAAAAGAAGTATTAATCATAAGAAGAATCAGTTCTAGGAAATTTAAGAATATTACAAGAGGGAAAAATATGATGGTTTGTGTTGGACTAGGGTTATTGTGATATCGTGGAAAGAGCAGATAAGCTACAGTCAGAAGACAAAGACAAAGGTCAATTTCCATTATGTACTAGTTTCATAACCCTACATATTTCTTGAACCTGAAGGATATATAGCCCATTTCTTCTTTCTTAGTATTCTTTATGAAAGCATCATGAAAAGTTAGGAAATAAGTACAAGTACCATATAATTTGTTATAATCTATTAGCTAAGGTGGTGTATTTTATTATTTTTATTTACTATCACAAAAAAATAATAAACCAGTGGAGTTAGTTATAATTATCACAAAATTTGTTATAATTGAAATTATAATAACTATTGAATCCATTTATTTACTACATAGTTCATTAAATTGTTTCATTGAATGTTTTTCAGTGTATTCATAGAGTTGTGCAATGGTATTCATAATCAATTTAAAACCAATTTATTACCCATCCCCACCAAAAATCCCCACACCCATCTAGCATCCACTCTGTTTTTTACCCCACTCCCACTATCCAGTCCTAGATAGCCACATATCTACTACCTGTTCAGCTTATTTTGAACATTTTATATAAATGGAACCATATAATATATGTTGTGTGTCACTGTACTTCACTTTACCTGTAACATATTGCAACCTGTCAGTACTTCAACTATTTTTATTGCTTTATATTATTCCATGTGTGAATGTCCTACATTTTACCTATCCATAAGTGTTTCCAGTTTTATACTATTCTGACAAATGCTTCTGCAAGCATTGTATACATATTTTTTTATGCGGATATATTTTTCTCTTGGGTAAATATATGCATGAAGAAGTTGAATTACTGAATTGTATTAACTCGATAGTTAATACAGCAAGTTAACGCCGTTAATACAACACAGTTAAATATTAACTCAATATTTTAACAAATATCCACACAACTTTGCAATGCAGCTGACTCATTTCACATTTTCACAATATGATGAATCCAATTTTTCCACATCCTCACCAAAAGTTATTAATATATTACTGATTGAAGTTGTTCTAATGGGTATTAGCAGTCATTTCACTGCAAATTATATTTGTAAGGTATTCAGGATTCTTTCTTGTGCTTATTGACTACTTACAATTCAAATTTGGGACATTTTCTACTCAATGTCCTACTTCAATTTCTTTTGTCCTGTATCAATGTCTTTTAAAGAAAACAAGGACAGAGACATTTATCACTTGCCCAAGTTTTATAGCTAACAAATAAAATATGATTCACCTGCACTTAATTCTATCCCTTGAGTCAGTATTTTTAAGGACCACACTTACTCCATTAATCACCTCCAATTGTTAATGAAATGGAGCAGAAAACATTTCCATTTCTTGAAATATTTCCTATACTTAAGAACTATTTCACTTAAGAACTATTTCTTAAGTATAGATAATAAACCATAAAACAGTATTTCTCATTACAAAAAAAAGATAAGTCCCCAAATAATAAGCTGAAAAATAAACACAATTCCCTTTCCACTATCACAAGAGAAGAATGAGGTGATAGCCTGTTTGTGAAAGTGTAGAGTTTTAGTAAGCGTGGGCGGTTAGAAACGTTTCACGCCTTTTCCTTTTCTTTTTTTTTTTTTTTTTTTCAAATTACCATTTCCCTTAGGCAAGGCAAACGTCCACAGAATGTAGTTACACAGTCCTAGGTCAACATAAACACTAAAAAAGTCCAAGAGAAGACCTAGTCTTAGATTATCAAAATGTTTTCCAGTCTTTGGGAATTTCAGCACTCTGTAATCTTTCTGAAAATCGACTTGTCAAGTAAAAAGCTTTTAGGAAGAAAAATAAATACCCTCCTAGCAAATGCTGTCATAGGGAGTGAGTGGAAGGGAGAGAGCAGACGGCAAGCTAGTGTGTGAGGGCACCTAGGTAAGAGGGACTGGCTCTGGAAACTGCACTCAGGAAGAAAGGCATGGGGTCTCAGTCTGCTCGGATGCTGGGTTGTTAATGCTCTAACAGAGAACAGACAGCATTGTGTTTCTCATTCCACTCACTGGCAGCAAATTTTGCTTTATCTCATTTTGGATTGTTATAAAAATGTGATCCTTCCCTTGATAAATCTAAGCATGTCAATCATATTTTATTAAACTTAGCAGCAGCAATATCTCCTAGCATGCTATCAGTCCATCTCTATTTAGGATTATTATTTTTTAACCATGAGTTTTGAGTGATCAGAAAGCATTAGAGCTCTATATTTGTGTGACACTTCTGGAACCTCGTATGTCCAAAATGTAAAATGCTGTATCATGTGAGGGAAAGTTAAATAAGGGAATAAATTCATTCATGAGGGAAAAGAGGTTGAAGTAACTCCCACAGTTCATGCAATTGAGAGATAAAGACAGATGCAAATCCATGGTAAATGTTTATTGATGTTTTTATGGTCAAGTTATAAGGAATATCCATTTTCCATTTCAGCATTAAAGAGTCACATGAATTATAGGACACTCCTTGAATTTTTAACTCTCTTCAGATTTTGTTTATATATAGTTGTTCTGTTTTACACTTTAATTTATTCCATTATAGCTAATATGACTAATATTATTAGTAGTAATCCTAGCACATATTAGATAAAAAAAAAATGTGCCATGCAATCTGCCATGCAATCTCTCATGCTTAGTGTTTCTTAGTATCAGTTCAGTAATGTATTTAATGTGGCTACCTTTTTTGCTAACAGGGTAATTCAAGGTTAGAGCATTTAGCAACTACCCAGACTGGTAAAATAAGAGAGCTCATTCTAATAGGTCTTTTGCATATTCTGGCCATAGATATGAGGAGTCCTTTAGGAATTTCTACCTGACAGGGCTTTTGAATACTTATACTACTGACCTTATCAAGAAGGTCAGTGTATATATATATATATATATATCACATTAAAATCTCCTTATTATCGAACTATCTTCCTCCAAGAGATATCATATTTAAGGTGGACATGTTCAACATTGTATCCTAGAATTGCAAATAGTAATGATATTCATTAAATGTTCACTGACAATATTTAAAAATAAACACAGATAAGAAAGTGAGCTCATTCACATAAAATTTGTCATCATGGAATTAGGTTTCCTTATTTAATCAGATCTGGTATTCACTCAGTGCCTAGTTTGGCACTGAGACACTATTTCTTCTATAAGTCCTAGAAACTGGAATTCTATGCAATGTATTTTAAACCATAGACCTCTTAATTCCAACCAGTGATTAAGAAACTACTCCAAAAGAAATCATATGGAATCTCAAACAGAACCTGTTATAGCTGTAGTATCAGTGCTCTTTGGAATCTTCTATAGTCTCTCTACCACCTTCCACCAAAGCCAGATTTACTTGTTTCTTCTAGATATTTAAGTTGTATTTCTGACTATCATTCTCTGTTGGTCAGTTCTATTTCCAGTTTAATTCTCCAGCTCTGATTTTATCTTGTCTCATTTCTACTTTCACCAAAGTTCACAAATGTCTCAGTACTCATACATAGGATAAAGTAGATACAAAATTTCAAGTACATTATATCTTTATACTGAAAATGCTTCTGTATGAATGAAAAAAAAAACTCTTCAATTTAATCAAGCTTTAAAATAAAGCGGAATTTATACTCTCCTTTTAAAACATTGATTTAAAAGTGCTATGTTCAAAAACAGGAAAATTATTTTAAAGGCTTTAATGAGTCAATTGCTTTTGTTATTAAATTGAAAAAAGAAGTCACTATTACTTAGTTCACAAGTTTCTGATTCAACTCTTTTGTTCCATTCAGTTATTTTTTTCTATTTCTGAATTAAATTTTATATTATACTTGTGCAGGTTTGTTTTGCTGAATGAAATTCAGCAGAATGAATGAAATTATTTGAGCCTTACTCTGAATATTCAAGCTCCAAAAGAAAAGGGAAATTTTCAAAAACTAATTTTTGGGTAAGTGAATTTATGAATATGGGGAGTGAATGGGGAGGAGTGAGTGGGGGAAAGTGTGTGCATGTGTGTGAAAGAGATGTTAATATTTGAAAAAAAATTCTCACTGTGAGGTAACTATGGAAATTGAAGGTTGATATAGTATTTAGAGTATTAAACTGTGTTCTTAAGACAGTGTTTTCAGGAAAATTTGCAACCCATATCAGATAAAAATGTAGAAAAAGGTGGCCGAATAAAAATCTTAGCACTTACTCATTTGAGAATTTGTTTTTTCAAGCAGCAACACAATGCTTTATTATACTAGGCATCATAGATACTAATTTAACCACCATAATATAGAGACCAGTTAGAAAATGAATGATTTAATAGTATGTAAAATATTGTTTCATTTCAGAAATCCCATGCCTTTTACTGCTCAGTTTGAATCTCAGTTATTAAAACATAGAACATATATAATGGAATTTACTTTTTTAATATTATACAGGCAAGGATGTGGACTTCATACGATTAATTAAACATTAATAAAGCCTTATGTTGCTGAATCAACACATAAATTGTATTAAGTATGGTGTCATAGTAATTGTTAATTCATACAACTCCTATTTGAGAATATTTGAAATGAGTTAATGTAAAATGGGGAGAAAGTCTTATTTCAAAAAAAGATTAAAATTAAGAAGCAAGTAATAAATGAACAGTTTATGGGAGATGATGATTATATTATCTATGCTAAAATAATTTACTACAGCTGAGTACATAGTACAGTTTAAGCTTCTCTGTAATCATGCAGTAATATAAACTTATTTAATTTTGTGGTTTTATTTATATAGCAAGTTCATTAATTAGGAAGACATTATACCATTTTGTCCTCTAAGAAAATTTGTTCTATGTTCATTGGTTAAGCTACTATTGTTGCATACCCCTAAGCTGAGTGGTTTATTGTTTGAAGTAATATGCATTTATTTAGCTCACATGTATGCATTTCCTAGGGAAAGTTGGTTTCAGTTGGGCAGCTCTTTTGACACCAGTAGTAAGGGGTGTCCACATATAATGGTAGAGGGATAAGAAATCCCTGCATGACTGTTCACATGCTTCTTAATACTATTATACTATTATACTATGTTGACAGAAAGCTCACTAGTCAAAACAAATCTCATAGCTACACTTTGAAGAAATGGTTGAAGTTAAGAAATGGAAGCTCCTTGACCTGAACTCCATAGACATAACCTTTACGAGAGATAGAAAAAAAAAAAAAAAAAAAAAGCTTGTGGTTTGGTAACAACTGGAAGTTTGTGGATGCTTATAAAATGGAGAGATCGGTTAGGTACAGAGCAAGCCTCAAATTTTGTGGAGAATTGTGAGTTAAAGTTATAAATAGAAGAATCATCAAACTGGACAATGTTTAAAACTATAGCTGATGAGGGCATGGTATTCAAATAAAATTTTACCAGCATACTGTATTGATTTATTAGCTTTAAATATACAACTTAATTTAAACAATAGTTTAAATACAACTAATGTATTGTTTGCCCATTTTTTATGACCCTGCTGGGTTTGAAGTGCCTGTACTTTGTAGCATTGTACTTTGTATTTCTTAGACAGCTTGTCTAAGATGTCTTATATGCTTGTATGTATACAGTTGTCTAAAGAAAAGCTACCAAATTCTAGTCTCTTATATTACCATCTCTGAAACATGGGAGATTTCCCTCTCATTGTCCTTTCTCTGATTCTAGAGTGCTATGATTTTGCACTTCTATTTAAAAAGCTATATATTTTTTTCCCACTCCAGCACACCAGCCAGGGTAACCAGGGCCATTAAGTTGGTGTATGTTTTACAGATAAATTAGAATTTTGAACTAATCTCTATACAAGGATATTTGGTCAGGCCTAGAGATTTAATTGAACTTTGCATTCTTTTACAATCATTTTGTTTTGTTTACTTTTTTATATCATTAGCAAACTTATTAAAAAGGAGATACAAATAAACTTTGTGCCAATTACATAAGAAAATAATTGGATTTTATTAATCCAGGAACTCAGGCAATCAATTGAAGCAAGGGTACTCTGGTCTCAGTCACCTCATTATTCTTCACACTAATTAATTGCAAATACTAATGGATAGTTCAGAAATGGGATGTTTTATTCTGTTAGCCTCTTATAAAAGCTCTTAAAATGGCAGTTTTTATGACTTTAAAAACAGTTGCTTTTTTTTTACTCAATGATGTTTCTTCTTTATTGTAGGAAAAAAATCCATCCTCCCATACAGCAGCAGTTTCTTTATAAACTTGCTAAATTTTAAAATAAATTTGACACATAATGAGCAACCTTTTAAATTTCAAACAATATCATATGAATGAGGTGCTAAAAAGAGCATAGTAGGTCCTATATAGGTGTATATTCCATTTATTAATCCATCTTTGTGGTAATAAGTAGATATTTAATTTATCTGTCTGCTTTCTAACAGTAGCATTGACATTCACCAGGAAGAGTTATCATAATAGGAAAATTCAATCAGGTATATGAAATTGTGTTTGCTTGTTTTTCAGACCCATAGTAAAAGTTACCATTTTTCTTCTGCTTCATTTTACTTTCTCCCGAAAGTCCAACATGTCTTTTAAGACATAGTTGGTAGTGGATTCCCTGAAGATTTTATCTCTTGAAAGTAATATTATTTCAAGGCAAGTCCTTGATTTCCTATCAGTTGCCATGTGTTATGGAGTGAGGAAGCATGTTGAGAGATGGAGCTTCAGATAAGAGGAATGCATCCTATTTCTCTAGCCCCCTCTGGAGCATTAGAGGGTGGGCAACAGCATTGTCTCTCACCTGTAACCCTGCTTCCTAACCTCTTTCAATTATCCCAAGAAATATATAAACTATTAGTCATAACTGTTGCCCCAGAGGTAAATTCTCCTGTTATCATGCATCCTCCCTGCTGCATGTTATGTACACTTTACTTATTCATTACATCATTGTAACATTTCCTTGTTATGGTATATAAGAGACTTCACAACTCATTAAAGTTAAATCTAAACATGCTCCCCCAAATTCCTGTTCTATGGGCTAGCCTCAGACATCGCTATCAATCACTTCCATCTCATTTTCTTCTTCATTCCACATGCAACTCCTTACAATGTGTTAGGCCTTATAGTGAATCCACTTTTACTATGGTGGAAAAAAATATGACCAATCTGCCTATACTTTTGGGAAAATATTTCAGTAGACTGCAGTAATGAAGAAGTTTGATTATGTGTTTTCAAAATCACTCAATTTAATTTATAGAGGATTGGAGTTATTTCTAAAATATTTGGTAGAGTTTATTGTAAAATTATCTGTGTGCTATATATATATCAAGTGCACTCCATTTTTGTCTCAATTTCTGTGTCTTTTCTTATTTTCAGTCTCCTAAATATTTTTTAGCATTAGCCTTTCTAAAGAACCAGATACTTTTTTAAATTTATTTTTGTTTTTTTCCTGCTTTCATCACTTTATGTGATTTTTAGGATCTTCTCTTCTACTGGAATTGAATATCTGTTCATGTGTTTATAGCCACTTGTAATTCCTCTTCTATAAATTTATTTTTTATACATGAATCGTTTTTAGCAATTTGTTGCAATCTGTATATTAAAGTTATTATCCTTTTCATGTTTTCTGCAATAACATATAACTTTATAATAAAATGAATGCAATTTAAGATTCCATTGCCTAATCATTAAAAATTTTCACAGCAAGGTAGTGCTTAATAGTAATAAAGCAGGAGCTAAATGCCTACATTTGCATAACACATTCTAATATACAAGACTATCATGACATTCTACTTGTAAAAAATAATTACTTAATTTTGGAAAGTAATATATTCCTATGGTTCAAAATAAATGTACATGAAGAAGTTTCTTATTGACATCATGACATTGAGAACTCTGCTAGAGTTAATGTATTAGAAAACTTTCTCGCAAGCTTTCAAAGCACTTATGCATGTAAAATCAAAATATATCACTTTCCAATTTTATGCAAATGGAAACATATTAAGGATACTATCTCACTTTACATTTTCATTTAATTATATATCTTAAGGAATATCCCAAGTTAATATATATAAAAAATTGCCATTAATTTCTCTGAAAGTCTAGTCTTCTATTATAGGGTTTTATGTTATTTATTTTACATTTTAAAAGAATGTATTTACTAAGAGGATTGATAAAAAGACAACTTCATAGATGCAACTGGCAGTCTTGGAAAGAAAGCTGTGGTGGTATGAAATTTATTTAGTCAGTGTCCTATTATGAATATTTAGATATCCTGAACATTGCTATTACAAAGAGTGATGAAGAGAAAAAATATTTTATGTTAATCATTTCCTTTTGAAATCTGTTTTAGAAAGGAAATTCCTATGTGAGAAATTTTGTATGTATTTAAAAAATATTAAAAAAAATATCTTCTCATCACATAATATCTTTTTATCATTCTCCCCTGTTCAGTGTGCTATCAGACCATTTTAGTTTGCCAACCTGATAGGTAAACCTTGAAATATTGGCAAATTTATATTATGTTAATTGTTCATAGATATAGGTATAGCTGTAGAAAGAAGTATATGTAGAGAGGCCAAGGGAGAGAAAAAAAAATTACAAAACTCATTCTTTATAAAAGAATAAATTCCAAACAGAACAAAATTGAAGTTGCAACTTTTATTTATTTTCTAACAACAACAACAAAATCCTACAACCAGAAGTGATAATGAAAACAGTTCAAAGAAAGAGATAGCATAATATTCGATGTTGTTGGTGTTTTCATTGTCTAATCACACCTACAAGTACTCCTTTGGTATTACATTTCTATTTTATTGTGTATTTCTTAAGGACCATTCATCACCTGGTAAATTCCTTTCCATATTGTATGTGTCCTTTCATTGATAAGATGCTGAAAATAATAATTTACATTTCCTAATTCAGGCAGTATCCCCAATATGTTAAGCTTTGCCCTAATCTCTGATACAGTGTTAGCAGAATGAAAACATCTTTGTGGTATTCATCCTGAGCCTGTATCGTTCTGTCTGAGGCATTCTTGACAGAGTCACAAACAGCTTGCTCCCAATGGCACTAAGAAATTAAAAAATAGTGTGAACGCTATTGCATCAGAAAACCAGTGCAACAATAAAAAGAAAATGATAATTTAGCCTAAGTCTTTGAGACAACTAAAATAATACTCAACACATTGAAAGGTGTAACTTGCCTCTGGGAAAATCACTGAAATCACTCCCAGATAAAAATCAACATGGACAGAAGGGTGACAATACAACTGGGGTGTTTGTGTGTGAACTGACCTTTACTTTCCAATTAGGTAGGAGAAGCTAAGGTCCTCAAAGCTGCATAATACTTAGACAAGATCAAGCTCATCTGTCATTTATCTCTGGATATCAAAATAAGTCACTGCACTGTACACATTCTTCTTTTGAATGTGTATTCACTTTTCTTTTGTTTCCATATGCAGATGTTGGCAGGATCTGATTTTAAAAATATTTTCAAGTCACTGAGTGAGTATGCTATCAATATCAGCAGAAAATAAATAACATTTTTATGGAAATGCAATTCAGACTGTTGTAAGACTGTGATCTCAGAGGTCTGTGTTTATTAGTTTCATTTGACATTGGATAATTCACCTTGTTAGGTACAAATAATTAAATTTGAGACATTTTATGACTCTATACAAGATAACATATGTATCCATAATAAAATACAATAGCATTGTCCACATATTCACAAAATTTACAAATTGTAGGTTTAATATCTAAAAAATTAAATGTGGTCAATTAGATAAACAAAAATAAGTAATGAAAATAATATTAATTAACATTGTGCTAGTTTGTATTCATGGGCTTTCAGTTACTGTGCTTTAAAGTGGTTAAATATTTCTTTTGAAAAAAAATTAAATCAATTTAATTGCAAGCTGTTCTAATAAATCACCACCAGTTTAACCAAGTTGTGATTAATTTCCTTTAACTGGGACAGTTATTTCAAATCCACATTAAATGAGACTGACAGTGATTCTGGTATTGGGTCAATTCCAAAGAAATATCTGGGTAAAGAAGGAAAGAACAGAAGCGAGAACTAGCGATATTCATAAATTATTTCTGGATTACTCCAAGTAAATACATTAAAGATACCCTAACTCTTATGTCAACTCTTATGATGCCCAAGGAGCTCCTTATCTTCATGAAATGTCTGTCCTTATGAATGGTACTCAGTGTTGAATGAAAATTAAAGTTACAGGGATACAAATATATTCATTCCAGTCATATTATACAGTTTTCCTAAGATCCTGTATCCATTGCTTGAAATGAATATTGAGTTAAATTTTAAAGCAGATATGCAAGTAGGGGTAAAATAATTATATTAAAATTATAGAACTATAATATGTGACAACTGAAACTGAGGGTTTCAAATTTACCTTCTGAAATGATGGTATTTCTGCAATATTTTCACATGATAATATGAACTGTCAGGTCCTGAACTTCAAGATGATAGATGTTGTTATATGATGACAATAGCTTGGTATTAATTACTTTTCAAAATAGCCATTATCTATATGTTCCTGATATATATTTTAATAAATGTATAATTATAATATATTGCTAATATAGAATATATTATATTCTAATATATTGCTTTCTCTCTACTCTTTTGTAAAAATATTCTTTTCACCTGCTAGAGATTACTTCTTGTAAAATTGGGTGACACCAGAGCCATAAGGAAAAGCAACAAACCAATGGAGATGGGATTGGATTGGAGAAGATGGCCTGCAGCAAGAAAACATGGACAGATCACAAATGAATATAACCTGACCACCCAACGCAAACTTAATACTGAAAATCTAACAGCAAGGTTCACCTGGACCCAACAACACAGCCCATCACCCAGAGAAAATACATTACCATAGGAAAGAGACTAATGGACTTAGCAAAACTAATCAACAACAAAGAGTGGGGTTTGAGAGAATGGAAGGGCACCAGAGGGAGGAGGAAGGGGGAAAAAAAAGAACACAGAGGTTGTAACCTAAAGAACAAAATATAATAATAATAATAATAATAATAATAATAATAATATTATAATAAAATTGAGCACTTGTCCATGAAAATGAGTAATTGAGCATGGAATATTTTCTATGTATATAAGATGACTACAAAAAATACAGCTTGATGCTTTTTTTTTTCTTTTTTGAGAATTCTCTGCTTTAAATAATTATCAATATCATCTTTAAAAGGGTATTCAGTTGGGAAGTAGTATTTGGATGCTTTGGAAGACTTTTTTTCCCTTAAGGTTATATACAGTATGTCAACCAGGATGGTACAAAAGACAGTAATTTCATCATACTCTCTGATTGCTCTTGTGCTATTATTATGACTTTAATCGTTCTCACTTTTTCTTCTATCACATTTTCAATTCCAAATTTCCTTTGACTTTTCCCCAATAGCTTTATGCCACATAGAACTCTATGGTGATCATAATGAAGCAGTGAAGTGAGTTGGAAAGAAGCAGGGACTGTGTTACATGTTGAAGAATTGAGACCAAATGTATGATTAGTTTCACTTGACTCCTTTCTACAGGACAGTTTGGCATTTTCCTTGCCCTAAAGAACAGCCACTAACACATTGCACTCTGATTCATTCTGAGAAGACTTTTCATCTCTGATGCATACCACCTGTGCCTCAGGATAACCTCTACTTGTAGATTTCCTTCTCTTCCCTATTTGACAAAGCTAAACATCCTCAAAAAACTATATTCATTATAAATGCCTCAATAGACAACATATTTTGTGAGGTCAGAAAAGTAATCTGCATGATCTATGCTAAATTTAATATAAATGGTAATATAAAATATACATTACAGGTTAACAACTGACAGCACAATGTTTTAAAATATAATTGTCCTAGTTTTTTCACTCAGTCATTTGCTAAACCTAAGCAAAAGGTGACTATATTGCAGGCAAAGTGACCAGGTATGGTGCGGTGGAGTGTTCCCATGGGAATCAGCAATTATACAATCATGTATTGTAAAAATTCCAAAAATAAATTAAAATATATATATATATATTAAAAAGGTGACCATTGCAGAATAGATTAATAATGTTGGGTCCATCTCCAAAGAAAATTGTAAAAGTTGAAAACATATTTAAACCTTTAGAAAAATGCCAGGAAATGCTTGAAATGTTCAATGTATTTAGTTTTTTACTAGGTATTATAATTCATTAGCACACACTAAAACCTTTAAACTAACTGAAAACAACTAAACACCTACTTTATTTATTTGATTACTTGACTAATATCAAGTTTTACACAAAGAAAATCAGCATTGTTTTTTTATTTAATATCACAGTTAATTTTTAGACATTATTTGATTCTACCCTTAGGTGATGTCCCCTTAGTTCTCCAACCATTATAGCACCTGTGGTTCATCTCTCCTATTACCTCTTATGCTCTTTCCCTCCCCTGTTCCCAACTATATCCCACAGACCTATGATCAGCTTCTAAATTTTATCTTTTTACTAAATCATTCTTCAGTTCTTCAGTTTTTCTATAGTTCACATAAAAGTGAAACCACCTGATTTTTTTCCTTCTGACTTATTTTACTTAGCAAAATCTCTGTCTCCATCCACTTTACCTCCAAATGACAAATGACATGGATTTATCTTATTTTGATCACTGAGTAGTATTTCACTGCAAAACAATAGGTAAGATATGAAAACAACCTAAATGTCCCCAAACAGGTAAGTAGATAAAGAAGATATGATGTATACATACCCTAGTATTTAAATAGTAGTGACCAGTAATTTTGACGGACTTATGTTATGACTTTCAAAAATACAATTGTCTCTGTGCCTCTGTAAGCTTTTTTTTTTTTTTTTACCTTTTTTTGGTTCAAATGAACCAAAACTAGATTATATTTAGATAGTAAAATAAAACATTTTCCCCATATAAATATGTGAACAAAGTCATATCATAAAGGCAACAAATTAAAATGATTCCTATATGCTGGGTTTTAAAGTTAAATAAAGAGCTGTGCTAGGGCCAGATTTTAAAAAGACAAGTATCTAAGCATTCTATATCTAGTCATTTTTACTGTTGTTAAAATCCAATTACACAAAATTATATAAGGATGTTTACCTTAAATATTGATGTGGTATGGCTTATTTCACTTTTCAACAATATTCTCCAAATAACCTCTAAGTGTTAGGGAAAAAAATCTATAACTGTAAAAGCCAAAACTATTGTATAACTTTTATTATGGCTGATTTTTTTCATTCTCAATTACAACAATTATAATTTTACTCTACAACATGTATTGACTTTCTTGCTAACAGATATCTAATACAAAAATAGAGTAAGATTTGGGGAATGTGTACACAAACAGACATAAAGATATAGTTTTAAAAGATTTTGAAAATGTGTAGATATTTGCTGCATATTGTTTTTTTTGAGTGAGAAAACTGTAAAACAAAAAATTAATAACAAAATAAATCTATGCCATATACTATAGATTTATAAATACTATAGATTTATATACTATAGATTTATAAAGCAACTACTACTATCTTCTTTCTACTGCACATGAATTTCTTAAAGGCCAAACACTAAGTAAAAAAGTCAATAATTTTAGTATATAAATATATATTCTTTGATTATTATATTTATACTTCTACAGTTTTTATGTCCAGATTTTAAGTGAAACAGAAAAACTTATTTGCCTAAGTTTTTTTTTTTTAATTTCTAGGTAGCAAATTTAGAAGAAATAACATATATAAATTTGTCATATTACATGTAAATGTGCATGTGTATGCAACTGTGATAGAGAAAGAATATTTTTTTGAACATCCAGTTTATTTATTATAAATGTGTCTATTGTTTTTGAGATTGAAAGTTTTTAAAATTTATTCTCTGAGCAATTCTTTATTTAAATGAAAATGGTCAGAGATACTAAAACTACTAAAATAAATATTAATATCAAAATTACTGTGGCCATTATTCATTAAAATCATTAAATAAATACAGGGTCTTTGATTTGTTACAATAAGCCTGTCTTTTGAAGTAATCTGGCAGTGTTATTGTTGTAAACATAATGATTTACATTATTATATATTTTCATCATACAGACTATAAAATAAATGAAATATGTAAACTGTGTAGAACAGATGAAAAATTTTAGAGAGATACATGAAGTATACTTTTAAAGTTTGGAGGTCATACCTTAGATGTCTCAAAGTCTCAAAATAATTAAGGAGTCTCTATACGAACTTCAAGAACATAGCATACATGGTTATATCCCTGTCATTTGGAAACTAATTCTGACTTTCAATATTTAGAAAAATGGAGCATTAACAATTTACAGAGGATTCTATTAATTTCAAATAAATGCTTGATAACAAACTGAGTCCCAGTACACTAAACATTAAAGCTAATTCATCTCAAGGGTTTATTTAGGAGTGTCAAACAACAGTATGAGATTGTTTCCCCTCACATAATGGGTAGATGAGAAGTGGTTTACTTTGCACAATAAAGAATCAATTGATCCAGCCAAAGAGGAATCTTTCACAAACCCCAACCAGACCTAATACCTAACCTAACTGCACTTTTGGTCTTTATGATATGGTAATTAAAACTATCAGTCTGAAATTTCCAGATCAGCACTAGTTGTTAATCCACCTGATAAAAAGCTCCCTCTCCTGAAGAGAAGGGTGATTTTGCTTGAAATAATCTTTCTTTTCTTTTGCTAATGACACTATCTCAAGTTTTTCTGACTAAAAAAACTTTTCACTTTGTACAACTGTTTGTAGTGTCTTTCTACACAGGCCCTAGGTGCAATAGTCATATGATAAAATCAATTGAATATCCAAATTTATTCAGATAAAGGGATGGCAGATCATAGAAGTTCTTGGTTTCCTAACGCAGAAATAAGAAGTTCCAGTCATTATTGAATCTTTGGTTTGAACATGATTATCAGGACATCCTCTTTTCCTAATAGGCAGGAAAAGGGAAGGCTCTGAAACAGGGAGAGTAGAGACAAAGGGAGCAAACCCTAATCAGATTAATCAGTCAGCCCTGGAGAAGGGTGCAAATTTAAGACAGAACTAACCCAACACCTTTGGCCTCTGAAAGGTGAAGGACTTCATGGGGCATTTCCAGTCAGGACAAGAAAATTCTAAGAGCTGAGAAACAAAGGGTGCTTTTCATCTCTGTGACTGTAGCCAATCACAAGGAGACTGATGGGGCTCTAGCATAATTAGGAAAGAAGGTATGTATTTCCTGAGAGGGCAGTTCATTTTGCCCTTCTTGCCCCTCCCTGGTCCTGTGGGGCTGGGAATCGTACTTTGTTTTGTTTCTCTCCAAACTGTGATAACTCTTTCTTCATATCTATCCTTCTAAATAAATATGCCTTTCTCTGCATGCTCACCTGAGTTTTTGGAGTTCCTGCCTCACCTTCCTCAGACATAACCCAGTAAAATTATGGCCAGGCTATTCTTGAATTACTCTCCAGTGTGTAGATTCCATTTGTGGATGGAGGAAGCTGGTCATGATTTACATGTTCATAGTATGGGAGCTTGAACATAGAAAGAAGTCCGTTTCTAGCTAACATTGCCAGCATTGTTGGAAGTACTCAATCTGTCCAGTTTTAGATATTTTTTACATAGTGCTCTTAAAGCACTCTAACATTCATTTTTCCCATTTCATAGTTTTATTAAAGTGCAATTGCTAAAGTATATTTATATTTTACTTATTTACACTTATTAAATGTATATCTATATAATATAAATGATATTTGAATTATATCATTAAAATACATGCAAAACAAAATATTACTTATCTCCAGAAACTAATTTCTTATTTGGAACTTCACTGTGACTGAGCGTGCTGAAAGGAGCTGAAAGCTCACGTAATAAAGCTTATCAAAAACTTATTAAATTCCACTGATGGGATTCTGACAAATGCTTAGGTAGGAAACATGAACAAGCAATCAAAGCCATTTATTAAAAATTTAATGGAAACTTGTCATTTAAAGTCATCAATTTTAATTTATAAATCGAGACTCTAATTTAGATTTAAACTATATAAATAATATATTTATAATTTTATAATGCCATAATATAAACAATCATCAAAATAGTTGATGAAAATCACATAAACTTATAAAGCTATGCAATTAAGTGTGTATTTATGATTAATATACATTTCTGCTTCAAAGTCCTAAAAGGAGATTGATATTTTTGGCTATTCATTTTTTAATCGATCATGTTAAATGTGACAAAACATATCAGAATGAAATAAACAACTTTCTTTTGGTAAAAACTACTGCAGATAAAAGTATTATCATTGGGCATGTATATCTTTTTCAATAATGAGAGGTAACATTTATGTAACTGAAATAATCAAAGTTCCATTTTGTGTGGATGGGGAAAGATGTGTAGGAAGGTGATAGCAAATCAACTTTATTCTCCAGCTAGATTTAAAAAGAGAAAATCACTTCAGCAATGTGCTATTGTTGCTCTAGATGCTGCTGTTGCCTCAAGTATTCCAATCCACAGAATTTTCATTCATTCATTCACTCATTCATTCACTCATGCATTCATTCATTCTTTCTTTCATTTATTTACTTATTTATTATATTTTTAATGTATGCATAACTTTATTTTAATTTTTCTCTTTGATTGCACATATATACATTTTGTACATCATTTTACACCCCTTCTTAAAATCCTTTTACATTCTTTACACCTTGTCACCAGTGAACCATCTTCTTAATCTCTTGTGTTCATCCCTCTCCCACTTTCACCCTCCTTCTCCTCCCTTGCTTTATGCTTTAATTCTGCAGTCATTTTGTTAGTTTTAACCTTTTTGTACTTTTGTTTGTTTGTTTTCCCTATATCCTGCATATATGTAAGTGCATCTAATGTTTCTCTTTTTCTTTCTGGCTTATTTCTGCTATTATTTAGCAATAAAAATTTTTTGATACATTTATGATAACATGAATGGAACTAGAAGAAATAATGCTAGCATAAATAATACACTGAACTTCTAAACTTTGAACACAACACACATTTTCAACTATCTAGAGAAAATCTTCAGTAAGCTTTGATAACTAAACTTACTTTTTTTTTTTTTTTTTTTTTTTTTTTCTATCAGACCTAAATTTAAAAATAGACCTAGGTGGTTTCAGTGGTCAGTAATATATGCAGTGATGAGGGCAAAGTTCAAATGACCTTACAGATGAATTGCCATTGCTTTATACTTTGTGGTTATAATTTAAAGAGATTTCTTATGGGAAATAAATAATTGTTGGAAACATCAAGGGATGCACTTTGGAAAATTATTCTGTAGATTATATAATTGTCTTTAATGATATTTTGATGATAATAGAAATAAATGCCCATTTATAAATAAATGTATGAGTTTATTTTAGCAGAAAATAAAATTTCAGTAAGATAAAAGCTACGTACTTGTACCACTGACTTACTGTGAACTTTAATATATGACTATGTTCATAAACATTATTTTGTGTGGTCTGAAATGATATATTATTCAGAGACAGAACTAAACAATTACTATTTATTACAGTTATCACTTTCATGAGGGTATAAGTATTTAGCAATTCTTCTTAAATTACTTGTAGGTGTATACAGGTGAGAAAGATTATACATATAACTATAATGCCATAAGCCAAAATTATAAGTAGAGTCAACCCTATTTTTAACTCTGATGCAAATGTAAAAAAAATAAAATAATTTTAGCCCATGTTTATAGTTTCACAGTAAGTTTATGCTTTTCTGATATCTCATATTTAAGGCAAGTGTAAAAAGTTTGTGTTATTATGTAGTATGACACAAACACATATGTTATACATAAATGTAAATATTTATAAAATGTATCAAAATGTATGTATAAACATATAAATAAATAAACATATAAAGCATATAAAACATATAAAGCAATAAATAAACATAAAATTCTGGAACAAATATAAATCTGACCTCTAGTATTTTAATTCTTAAACCCAGTCAATTACATGTATTATTACATAATTACCTTTTCATATAACTTACAAATAAATATAATTTATGAATTTAAGGAATATGTCCTTAAATAGCACAGACATTAGTAAAAAGGAAAGATTGATCCATCACTATATTCATTTTAAGTCTGGGGAGACTCCTAACTTATAGCTTCCTGCCAGAACTGCTTCATTCTCATTTTTTTTTTTTTTGGGGGGGGGGTTGTTTTTTAACACATACTTGAGTCCAATTACTTTTCACATGTACGGGGATAGTTGATTTTAAAAAGAAATAATCATATAGGACAGATAAAGCATCAAATACTTATGCGTTATAAATATGTAATTGTATCTACTGTCAGATAATTGTAACACAGATATTAACATAACAACCACCTTTGTATGCAGCTATGAATGAATGTTTTGTGTGTACAAAATAAATACATTTGATAAATTCCTGGGGATAGCGAATGAGGTTGCAACACCAAGTAAATAAAGACCACAAAATAATTGCCACCCTTCACTAGTGGCAAAAGAGAAATCTCTTTTAATAATATGACATAATGATGGATTCAATTAATTAAGTGCCTGATGTTCAGGAAATTCTGATCAGCGGTGTGTTATTGCTTTGCTTAAAGGAGAATGATGTGTGACATCTAAATTATCCTGAATCATCAGTAAAAATGATATTATTTATTTTAGGGCATCACACCTGAGTGACTTCTGCTATTATGGCATTCTAAGAATTATTTTATTAAGTCACTCCATCTATAAAAGATTGGGGAAGAAATGGTGTGATAGGAGAGGCAATCAACTGTATCTTATGAATTTGGGGTTCAGTCCCACACTGGCTATTTTATTCAAGTGATTTAACAAGCACTCCATTTCTACTCTATGAATCAGGAAGATAGACCTTTCCAAAGAACCTTTGGAAACCTATGGAACCTATAGAACCTTTCCTAGTTTGAAGTCCATGACCTATAAATAATTGCTAAGAAAGTTGAGAACATAATGAAACTGTATGCTTAAGTGTACTTTTTATTTATAAAAATATTCATAGCTTATAAACCATTATTAAGTGTTTTAGCCCTCCAAAGAATGAGAGCAGATGAACATGTAACTTTATAAATGTGTCATTGTATTTGAGTATTTTTATATATATATATATTCATCTAGTAATATATATTTAGTGATGGTCATATTAAAGGAAATATGGTCATCTACATTATATCTATGAGAAAAAATGTATTGTGTTTTGACTTTTTATAAATTATTTCAAATACATATATGTGCCTATTTGTAGTTATACCCAGAGCTACCCCTGCATCCCTAAGATAGGTGATTGATTTATCAACCTTTTGAAATCTTTTAGTGAAATCAATGCCCACTACCTATGAAAAAATGTTTGATGCAGAAATTATGTATGCTGTTGTTGTTGTTACTATCATTACCCCATGTAAATATCAGCCAATTCAAGCAAAAAATATTTTATACTCACTGTCAGCACTTGTATATTCATCAAATGATTCAAGTTTATTACTGAGCTGGATCTTGGAGTTGTTATGAATCACTTATGACTCATTATATTATTGAAAATTTGTTGTTGGTAGACAACATTGTTGTAGTTGAGGAAAAAGTGTTATCAACAAATGTATCAGACTATTGCAGTTTGTATATCAAATACTTTGACACAATTCCATAGACCTATGTTATATCTATATTTTAATAATGCAACAAGATCTAAAAGTAATAAATTCAAAAGAATGCATTGTATTCTTTAATCAGCATATCAAAATACATATATTTCAGGCACATGGGTGGCATCTATGAAGCTAATTGCAGTAAAAAGTCATTTCTCATTAAGGGCTTATTTACATTAAACCAACAAAACACAAAGCAATAACCAACTGGTAAAAATTTGTGCAAAAGGAAGAGGGAGAAGACAAAGAACTTGACCATCTTTTTTATGGCAAGCCTTAAAATGCTAAAATGGTTTTGACCACAATTTTATTCTTATAAAATTTCAAGTATATTTATTAGTCAACATTCCACTTAATCACTTGTAAATTAAACATATAAAAAATACTAGAAAGGGTCCTTTAGGACTAATGGTAAATAGTGATGACTCTTTGTGTTGGTACCTGAAGAGCTAATCAAGAGTGAGAAGACAATATGGCATGCCCCCTTAAGATAAGAGATCAAGCCCAGTGTGGTGGCATGCACCTGTAATCCCAGCTACCTGGGAGGCTTAGACTAAGTATCACTTGAGTCCTCAGGTTTGGGACTACTGCAGGCAACAAATATTTGATCAAAGATCATCATAATGTAATATGTCACACATAATGAAATATATGAATACGATATAAAATATAACAATAACAAAAAGCCAGTCCTTTGTCAGATTTATGATTTGCAAATATCTCCCATTCAGTGGGGTATTCTTTGGTTTAGTTAGGGTCTTCATTGTGAAGAAATTTTCAGCTTGATGTAGTCTGTTATTATTCTTTTTTGTTTTCCTTGCTGCTGGGAATAGATCTACACATACACTTCTTGGTTTCATGGAAGGATCTTAGTAACAGAAATATTTTGGTTTCACTGCCTTTTTCTTCTTTCTGTCTTAAGTAAGTAAAACAATATCATGCAATCTGAAAACTCTGTGTCTACGAGTTTTGATAGGGTGCATCTATTCCACAAAGTATGTGTGAAGTATTAGTAAAATATCAAAGACTTTTAGCCTTCATTTCCATCATAATATTTGTAGACATAAGGTAACAAAATGCAGCCAAAATACATTTATCATCAAATCTCTTTTGTGGCAATATTTTTTCAGTTTTGTCCTGATCCTGTTTTTAGACAAGTGACGTGTTGTTAGAGAGATAAAAATCTATTTATTTAGAATTTGACAGTTTCTTTTATTTCATGAATTTTCTTCAGATTCTCATAATTTTTAATGAAACCATTCTTGTATCATATTAACTTGACTTCAAATTCTTGTTCTCCTGTAGCTTATTTTGTAACCTAAGAGTCACTGTCAGTCTAAATGTTGCAATAATATATCATCATAATGCAGTATAGCACACATAATGGAATATATGAATATAATATTAAATATAACAATAGGTTATTGTTATAGACTATATAGAATATATATGCATATATAATCAGTGGCACAGATTCACATTTTATTTTTAATTTAAAGCATACAAAAATCTCAACACAGTTTTGCAATATAAATAATTCATTATAGCTATTCCTTATCTACCAACATGCTCTGCACCCCTCATCTCAAATTTCTTTTCATGACTGTTAAACCTAACATTTTTTATTAAACACTGAACAGAATAATTATTTAACCACTGGGTCTATAGCTTCATACCTTGCTTTTACAAAGCATGTTTATGATTATGTAAGAAGGATTCCCTCCCATTCTGGGTCCTGAAGTAGTTTATTGGACCAGAAAGTTTCTTGAAGCCTGAATGAATTGAAGAATTGAAAGTAGAATGTATAAGACGACTGCTGTGGTAACCTACATTTATGAAGAGGTAAAAGAACAGAAATTGTGAAGAACAATGAACTTGCTAGGTTTCAGAAGTGGCAAATGAATGAGGTCTTTTAGTCTATGGACTTCCTGATTGCTACTAGCATATATCAATATTTCATCTAGTTCTTTTCCTAACTCTGCATCATCACCATCAGAATTATCTGGGAATGTTTGTTCAATTTTGATAATCTGCTTGCAATCTCCAGACCCTTTCACACAAAGTCTTTCAAACTTCAGTCTCTATGGATCGCTTGCTCAGAAACTTCCCTTCCTCAAAATGTTGATTTTTTTGCTGGAACAGGAGAGAGGAGAAGACAGCTGTTTCTCATCTGCCTGATGACACTATTAGCAATTTGGTTGTCCTTTCCTTCCTGAATGTATTTTTATGGTTCTCTAAATTACTGTGCACACACCAAAAATTTTAACACCTAATAATGCTTTATCCTACCATAACTAATCAACCCACTGTGGTTACACAGTATTACAATTCTGTGTGGAAGTACAAGGAATACAACCCTTGTATTCCTAATGATACTCAAGGAGAAAACAAGCAACAAATGGTATGCTTATATCTGTTTGAGTACTTATATTAGCCACAAGATCAAGGAAGAAAATTGAAATAGCAAGTTTCAACATGAATAGTCCCTTAATTTGATTGTGTTTCTGGTTTAATTTGTAGTGACTAATAGAAAATCTCTCTTCTAGTTAATGGGATTTTTTATGTTGTTTTATTTGTTTTTAGCCTTTTCCAAAATGAGTGTTAATCTTATTTTCAGAAATTTCTAGTTCATTTTTGGTTTTCTTTTCAAATTGCTACAAATATCACTCATAAACAAGTGGCCTTTTTTGACTACATAGTCTCAGCCTTCATTCATCAGGTTGTTATGATATAAATTTCAAAAGGAACCTACACTTCTAGTACAGTTTACCATTCCTTGACATTATAGTCTCTTACATTCTCACTGTTCCTCTGTTATGTTCATCTTCAGTAATACAAGTGAATTAAATCCATTTCCATGATTGCTTTTTTTAATTTTCTGTAATAATAACCCTAACAGTAGAAAATGGCTTCTGTCAAGAACCTATTTAAGGAACAAATCAGAATGTCATGCATTTATGCATTTATTTGTCATTATCTTGTTTGTCAGAGTTTGAACCCCAAACAAGAACCATCCATGCCCTTTCTGTAGTAGACTGAGACAGTCCATTAAATAGTGGGTCAACTTATTTCACTTAGAGAAAAATATTTAGTTAACAAGTGTATGTCCTTAAGTAATCTCTATATTATAAACAATGCTCATTATTATCCACAAATTACATTTTAATAATGAATAGGAAGATTATACTCTTTGCTACAGTTAGTTTTTCATTTGTGAGTAAATCTATTAGTGCTTGCCATATATTATCTCAGTTATTGTAATAGTAACATTATAAGAAAGTTATTTCCACATATATAGGGAATTTCGACATGGATTGCAAAGTCAGTAAAAAGAAATAGGAGTTTACATCCTGAGCTAAGACATGGGATAGCATGGAGTTCAAAGATAATTGAGGGGGCACAAGTGGAGACAATAAGTTCCATAATTAGATGTTTACCCTGTCATTAAATAGATGTCTCTGATAGGATGGTTATTTATGATTTACGAAAAACCGTAATACTGGGTTGTTTTCATTCCTATCAATGACAAATGCAGTTTTCATTTTTCAAGGTAGTTAAGGGATTATTAATGGTTCTCATGAAACTTCGGGACCCTGGTTGATCTTCACTAGAAATAATGAATGCCAGAGTGACACGTCATTGGAAGGTTTGTTCTGAGTATCTTGGGAAGACCCATCAGTTCACTACTAGCCCCCCCCCCTTTTTTTTTAGGTTAATATGTAAGAATCTAGGCAGCTTACCACTGCTAGCAAGTAGCATGAATGGAGTTCTGAAATCGCATAAACTTGTTCTTGTCCTCAGAAATTACTTGTGCTGATCAGACTTGATGAGCAGGACCATCACTGTATGTGTGCTCTCTCTCTATGAACACCTAGATCATAGGAATCCTAGCTTTTTCTTAAAGATAGGTGATTGCTAGAGATGGAGCTTAGGTCAGTCTACAAGCTTAGATCAATTATTTTAAAAAGTATTACCCATGATTTTATTAATTCATTAATTTTATAAACACTATGGTTTCTTCCCATGGAAAATAAGTTGAGTTTAGTAATACTTGTCTTCTGTTGGCAAACATGTTATCAAAAATGTTCTTTGGGAGGAAAAGGAAGGAGGTATGTGAAAGCACATTTTAAATACAATAACAAAAACTATTAGTCATAGATTATTTTAGCAAGTACATAATGAAAGTTTAACACCTACAAATTTAATCCAGTGTTTCTCAAAATGTGGTCCTCTAAAATACTTTAAGATTTGATCTCAGGGCCTACAGAATAAAATCACTGAGCTTGAGACCTAGGAATATAGGTTAATAATAAGCACCCCAGGTGAATCTAATGCATTTTTTTGAGAACCAGTGCTTTAAAGTTGTAAGGTAAAATTAACATTCAGCTAGATCGAATTATCATAAAAATGCAGCGACTGGCAAATGTTTAAGAGGCACCTTATTAAAAGAAGCTTTCAGTTTCACACAATGAGGACTTGCAATCCATTAACCCCCATCTGTGTCTGCTCAATTCACATCTAGATTTAAAAATAAAAACAACACTTACATAGAAGAGCCTCAGGCCAGAAACAAAGCTCACCAGAGTTAATAGTATCTTAAGGCCCCAATATATGACATTGAATTAAAATGCAAAAACATAGAGCTGAAAGTTGGAGGGGAAGGAACCATTATCTCTTTTCTCTTCATCACACAGGCAACAATCAAAATAAAAGATTTGATTTTGGATTTTTGAATGTAGTACCACCCAGTGAATATGTATATTCTGATACAGAATAAAAACAAGTCATTTAATTGCTTTGACTTTTGCTTCCTAGAGAGAATGAATTCTTTAATAATAACTTTTTAAAAGCTATAATTTTCTTGTTGATCTTTGAATGTTTCCCACTAAGACTATTTCATGCTGATACAGGCTAGCAGCTCTTCCTCACATTATCATTAATAAGGTTAAGACACTCAGTAATAGGAGAATGACCTTGTTTAAGCAGTATTTAGTTATTCATCCAATTGACTCTGATGGAAATGTGGAGGATCACTAATGGAATAAATGACCGCACAACAATTTTTGGGACAATGTTTATAATGAGCATAGGGGAGAAAAACTTTTTCTTCTACCCTTCTAGGTTCTTGAATGAAACTTCCTCTGTAATAAAGGACTAAATAACAGAAGAGAAACAAAGGGTAGGGATGGGGAGAGGGATTTAGAGAAATGAGATCTAAAAGCAAGATGGACTAAACAGGTTTATTTACCACCCTGAGTTAAGGAGAAGGTAGTAAGGGACAGGGTTCAAATGGGGTGAACGTATTTTACAGAAAGATGCGAAGAGCAAATGGCCAGTAAAATATATTGGCCATACCATGAAGAGTCAAAGGGACCCACAGAGGACTTTAAACAACTAGTCCTTACTAGTACCCCCCTATCTAGCACACCAGATCGATTCTTCGTTGTTCTCCCCGGTAATCACTCTCTTCCTGGAACAAGACCTCCTCCTAACAGTTTTGATTCTTAGGTAGAAGGTTAAAAGAAAAACTTAAAGAGTTTTTTTCTTCGAAAAATAATTATCCTAAAATAAATCTTCATGCTTGAGAAACATATTTTCAGAGAGCAACTTATTCTCCCTTACATGAGGTATGAAGAAATCTTTGCATTCTTTTCCTTTAGAGCCTGGTCCAGAGTTGAGAGTCATTCAATTTGTGTATCTATAAAGCAGCTATTTAGCATTTCATCGAAAGCGTTATGTCAGAACACAGTTAATGAATGTCCATAGTTTTAGAGTGCAGATTTGCCGCATGATCAAGCATCATACGCATGGATGAGTTGATTATGTTAACGATAATAAGACTTGCTAGGTCTACAGCACCTGGTGCACAAACATAACCCAAGTTGATGTTTCATGAAAATAATCAATATAAATTATTCTGGGCTGTGAACAATCTTTCTGCTTTTAGACTTCATTATTTTGAGGGGCATTCTTGTATTAGATATTTGGATCATTCATTTATAATTTTAGAAATTATGGACCTTACATTGTATGACAAGATATTTCATCGCTATGGGTTTGCTTTACCGAATTTCTAACAATGTTGTTTTATTTATATATTATATTGAAAAAGATGAATTATTTTGATAGCTGTCATAAATATTCATAGTTCCAGTAGTTTAGAAAAGCAAAGATAAAATCACTTTAACACTCTGATTAGAACTGATGTCATTAATTTTTGGTAAAGACTGTTCAAAACAGCTTTCAGTTCCTCTTGATTAAAAAATGGATAGATAGGATTGTTTTTATAATATACCTTAAGATGGAAAATTTTCTCTACTCCTTTGAGCTGACCTGATTTGCAAGTAATCAATTTAATGTAAACAGATTAGTATGAAGATAAACAAATTTAATGCATATCTGTGGGGAATCTACAGAAATGTGGATTTCAAGATCAGTGAGGAAAACAGGGGTATATGCTGAAAACAGGGGAATCTAGCTAGCTAGCTAGCTATATATGGGACTGGATATTCGAGGAGAGAAGAAAGCAGATTCACATGCTAAGACTTAATGATGTTTGCTCTTGAGCTTGGTTTACTTCAACCAAATTCATGTGAAAAATGACATGATTTGGGAAAACTTCTGAACATCTTCGGGAGACTTACTCCAAACATTTGTCAGGACCTATCCATGATACATATACTCATTTCAAATCTATAAATGTGAAGTTGGAAATAGACTTCCAACTTCCTCAATGACATTTTTTTCAACAAAAAAAATATTTTCTAAAGAATCTTTTTGAGGAGTTGAAAAAATATTATAAACTTTTCAATATTAGAAACTACTAACTGTATCTATAAATTTTCCAAGGGTCATGTCATTTCATATAAATTTCAATATAATATTTCAAGGAATTTTTTCTTCTAGATGATTTTTACCTGAAAGATAAAAATTACAACTCCAATATTTAAAATATTTGTGATCTATTTTTTCTAAATAAAAGCAAAATGATGCTTATATAATTGTTACTTATAGTTTTTTTCAATTTTGCTATTAATTTAGTGATTATAAATTAGAAGATTTTTAAAATTTTCATACTAATTTTTCAATGTTCTTAATAATTACTATCAGTTCTAAGACATGTCAATGATTGTTAAAACTATATTTCATTTTTTTAAATGTTTCCTTTTTTTTACAGTGAACTAGTGGCTTTTTTTAAATTTAGATAAGCAAACATAAACACTATGGCAATCTGTCTAGATTCTTATCATTTTCATTTTAAAGAGTGTAAATGAAAAAATTTTCATCTGTGGATGTGAAATTAAAATGCAGTCACAGGAAGATGTCTTTATACCAAGAAGGAAAACTTACAAGTTATAAGAAAATGTTGCCACAGAACGGAGCATTCTTAGAGCAACATCTAGAAACAGATTTTTAAGTAAGGTAAAACTTACTTAAAAGAAAATAGAAAAAGCATGAATTATTCAATAAATTATATGGTATTGTTTCTAGCCTTATTTGACAATATTTATCAAAAATAAATTTCAAATATGTTAACAATTTGACATATTTTAGCAATAAATTAATAATGTAAATAAAACAAAACAATTCAAAGAATACCATAAAAAATATGGGGCAATGTTAAGAAAAAGAGATCTTAGATGTGGTCTTTTGGGCTAAGATAATTTTTTTTTTGCTAAATTGTCCCTTTTTCCCTTTATTTTTAAATATGATTTTATTGGTTACATATATCTGTTTTTTGTTTATTGGTTACATATATCTATGTTGATTACTTATATCTATGTTTTACATCGTTGGATACCTCGAATTTCTCACAGCACTCTCACCAGTCTGCTTCTGTCTTGTCAGCAAAGGATCATTAATGCTATATATTCTGAGTTAAAATTTTCTTTATCTGTTTGGACAATTAAAAAAGTGCAAAGACTTCAAGAACATGGTTCCCTATACATACTCAGTATGCACTCTACTTTTTTCCTGCACCAAGATATGCCTTTATTCTCCAGGCAATTCTGTCTCCAAAATGGAAATCTTGGTACTTTTATTTTCTGATTATTCATTCTGTTCTATTCATCTATAATTTTTTATATTCAAAACTGCTAGGCTAATCTTTTTCTCATTCTTTATTAGTTTATCTATGGTATTATTTACTTTTTGTCTTTCAGATTCCCTGACAAAAGGTATCTGTCAACAATATGATTATTTGTTTTGTGTGATTTTCAGAGTTTTTACCATCTTCTATTATCTATCTACTTACTGATATAATTTATTAATAAATTCTTAAGAGGTTTAGACTTTTAAAAATTCAGCAAAAATCAATCCCTAATAAAAATATGACACTACAGTATAACAAAAAAAATTGTTTTACTGCTTCAAATCCTATTTGAGGAACATATTTTCTTGGATATATATTTTATGAAGATATAGTTAAATATTAAATTTTAGATAAATAGTTGTCTGATTGGTTAGTTCTTTTCAATTTTTTTCTGTTTGCATTTGGATAGGTTCTCCTATATGGATCTTCTGAATAATTTAGATTAATCAGCAAGAAAATTATTTCTAGGAAAAATTATACATACATTAATTTGTAAAGCTAATGTGTCTGAAAATAATATAAATAAGTTCTTTACATATGAGACATTAAAGTGCCATAGCCAAAAGCTCAGACTCATCTGTGTTCCAGATATGACACCAGATCTGTCATTCCTCTGACAACTTGAGAGCAATTTTAAAAAACTTGTTTTAGTTTTTACTTATTTATACTATTTTATACTTTACTTATTTATACTTATTTTTCAGTCTATACTTTACTTATTTATAAATGGCACATGAAAATATAAGGTAAGTACCTTATGAAAAACTGTAATTGTCAGAGGCTTATATGAAATAATGATTCATAGGTCCTGACATATAAAAATTCCAAGTTATTAAATAGCTAGGCTTATATCATTATCAAAACTTTCAAGTCTCAAACATCATTCTCCTTACATCAATTACTTGTTTCTGGTGCTGTGGTACTGTAGCATTCAAGATCACCTACCTAAGTGATTTTATAACATCAAAATCATTTTTAAGCAAAATATGCATACTTTTTGAAATTGACTATTATAAGTGTTGTTTTGGTTTGATTTTATTGATATCATTAAACTAAAACAGCTTCCAAGGTGTGATATGATAATAGTCTACTATCATCTTCTTTGTCTTTATGAAGCTGAGTTTATGCCTTAATAAAGTAATAAGAGCATCTTCTTTTTGGACCTGGAATTTGAGTTGTACTGTGTCCTTTTGAAATCCTTTCATGAAGTTTCACATCTCTGCTATATCACTCTAAAAATAAATTGAAATTTAGACAACTATCCATTGACTTGGCAAAGGAAAGGATTAGACCTCAATCTCATGAAGATCAAATAACTAAATTCCAATTTTCTTCAGTGGTTTCTTTTTTGATGTCTGCATGGAGCAAGACTGCCTTATGTCATAATCTCTTGAGTTTAGTAACTTAGAAGGTTAGGCCAGGTCAGTGATTGACTTGAAAACCATGAGGAAATGTGTAGGATTTAAGAAAAATAAATGTTCAAGATGCATCATTGGTTGATTTTTTTCTATTCTGAGTTTTAGAGACAAAAATGGTATCTGAGATAATTGATAAATTGATTTGTGGGTGATCTGGTGTATTCAAAACTTAGCAAATTGAAACTGTACTTCAAAAATACAAAAAGTCCTTAACATTCATCTTATTTTTGGAACTTGCTGAAGACCTTTCCCTATACAAGTACTTGCCTAGTTTGCACTTTCATACATGTCTTAAACCACCCCCTTTCTAAAGAGGAGATAATATGCACATCATAGTAAAATCTCCTTCATTCTTTGCATCTTTCCATAGTTAAAACAAAGACTAACTTCCACTCACAGAAGTAAAAGTTAGCAAAAAAATTAAACTTTGAACCCTGCCCATGCTCCTGGTGCAGTCATCTTCAGGCCCTGAGCCTCAGGCTGCCCAGCTTGCCATGCTCCTTTTGGGGTTCAGGAGCGCAAGGTAGAGAGATTTCCTGCTGCATGCCAGAGTGGCACGGAGCAACTGGGGCACACGCAAACCATTGGACCAGGAGGTGACCTGGGAAGGCAGGGGTAGCCCTGCCCACACGCCCAGTTCAGCCATCTGCTGAGCCCTGAGCCCCCCCCCCTGCTGGACGTGAGGGCTGGCGGGGAGTTGGGGGGTTATTGGCAGAGGGTTGTGGGTGGTAGGGGTCATTCCCTCTGGTCTTCTCCAAATTCAGTCAACCCTCACCAGAAGCAACTAAAACAGAGACTCAATACCAGTTGCACACAAATACAGAGGTGAAAAACAAATATTCTGGAACAATGAACATGTCAGATCCATGGGACACAGGACTGTAAGACTGATTATAGAGACTAACTACCTCAGAAATACAACTACTGAGACCTGCAACTGATAGGAATGGAATTTCCCATTCAGAGATACCTTCAGCATGATCAAAAGACCCTTCCACTTTAGTGGGTGATGAAAGCCTCAGAGATGACAGTGGCCACTCGACGAACTGGACCAACCATCTGCAGGGCCTATCTCGATCAAAAAATGTGTGTACAAACTTTGGCTGGGAGAAACGCTCCCAACACCAGCTACAAGAACTACAAAACAAAGAAGGAGCAAAATATGACAAAAGACGGGTCGGAGCAGCCAATCAGAAAGAAGGAGGAGGCACTGAAAGAACACAATCATGTGTGAACTGGTGGCCAGCAGCAAAAAGACACTTTGAAAACTAAGCAAGGACACTGTGTCCCGGGAAACGACATCGACACTGGACAAAAGGGCATTGCTACATGAAAAAAGAGGAAGAACCCAAGGGACTAAAAATTAAACAATAAAATGCAGTAAAAGAAGAGTTGGAGAGACCAGGGGAATGAGATAGGGGAGGGAAAAGGAACACCCGAAAGGCAAATGTAAACAAAACCTATTCAAAAAATATATATATATTATTTTTTAAATGTTAAAAAATAAAAAGCTAACTAAAACAAAAAATTAAACTTTGATTTAAAAGTTGCAAAAATCATATTTATTAGTTTTGGTGCTTTAAATGCTCATAAATCTGTTCAGAATTATTAGTATTTAAATTCAGTTTTAAAAACTATATTAATTCAGCATATATTTACTATAATTTTCACTTTATAAAGCACTACTCAAAGCAAAGATTGAATAGTTCATTTTGACTAATCATGCAGTTTTCCTAGTGTCCTACTTTTCCAGAACTGCAAGTTGATAGATAAATTTGTATTAACCTTGTATCCAGTGATATCATCCCTATAAGTCTGTGCTGCATGGATATGGGTATGGTAGTGAGACTGCTAGGTTTTAGTTTATAAGTCTGCTAAAATTAATGGCAACTTGTCTATTCTAATCCAGTGTTTTTGAGGAGTTCAACACTTAACATATAAACAAAGATTAATATTTTTTGTTGTATAAGAATGGAATCATAAGTGCTCCCAAGAAAATCTGTTTTGCGCTGTTATTTGCAGATAAATATGTTAATTCTCTTTGACATTTCTTTTGGGTTTCTGCCTCATGCAACCAAAAACACAAGACAAAATCAAATTGTGAAACCATTTTACTTAAAGTCTACTATTGTTACCCAGTTACCATTTACGTTGATGCCTAATTAATTTAATATTACAAGCAAGTGATTATCAACTATTTAAAATCAATCATCCCTTCCCCACTCTCTAGCTATACCAATGCAAAACAGAAAAAAAAAAAAATCCATATTGAAATATTTGTTTATGTTAACCATAAGTGATTAAATGCAGGTTAAGTACTGTAGCAGAAATACTACTTAATAAATAAGTGCTATTGAATATTTAAAATGTAAAACAACAAATATCCTCTTAAAGAAGTTTAGAACAGAATTCCTCAAGACATACCATTTGAACTTGTAGATGATTTCAAGACCTGCTGGCTCACATGAATATTTTATTTTACCACTCACCTTACTACCTAAAAGAAATGAGAATTGAAAATATTTCCCTTAATTAGAATTATTGCTAGAAATAACCTTGATATGAAAGAAATCTATCTATATGGCCAGGTGAACAATTAATTATGGTGCATCTGATCTTCAGCAGATTAGAAGAACCTAGAAAGGTAGAAGATATATCCTCTCCTCCCATACATAGTTTAGTCACTCTTCTCATTGTGTAATTTTATATTTAGTACATAAAATCATAAAATTGCTCAGTTTGTCAGAATTATACAGAAGTAATTTCTTCTTTGGAAATTAGAGATTCTATCTAGTCAATCAACTTTCTATGAAGAAAATTTTAGCAGCCAGATTTAATATTACCTCAATGTGATTGAGTGACTAAAACACTGTTTTCTTTAAAATAACATTTTTTTTAACTTTTAGAGAATTTATACTTAGATGAAAGTTCCAGAAAATAGCTTTTTAAATGTAAAGTAATGCTTTTGAATTTAACTTACTAAGTAGAACTATATAGCTTTCAGACTGTAATGTCATTAGCTAAGTGGTATGCATTATTATTTTTAAACCTTTAGGAAAAATAACATACCCTCTGTTATCAGACTGTAAATATGCTGCTTATATTTCCAGTGTTTCTGCAAAGAATTTTTCATCTGACCTACATAATGTGGAGTTGTAATCTCAAGGGGAAAAGAAATATGTGGAGCATGTTGAAGTAGGTAAATGAGGAAATTTTATTGCAATCATATGTAACTTAGTAGGCAAAATATCTTAATCATACAATGTTGTAAACCAACCTTAACAATATAGAATAACATTATTAAAAGTATACTTTTGTGCTCAGGTGTTTATTGCAGCACTATGTATCATTGCAAGGATATGGAAACAACCTAAATGCCCCAAAACAGACAAATGGATGAAAAAGATGTGGTATATATACACAATAGAATATTACTCATCAATTAAAAATGACAAATTTATAGTGACATGGATGTTCCTAGAAGGAATCATATTAGTAGAGATAGAAACCAAACGGCTTCACTATATATAGAAAACCAAACAAATGTACACAACGGGAAGTGTGTACTTTTCTGGAGCAGCCAGGGAGACAAGGTGGTGGGTGACTCCCGGGATTTACAATGATGTGCAATATATATAAATTATTTATATAATGAAAAATAATAAAAAGTATACTTTTGTGATGTGTCATAATGCAATCATTTATTTAGTACTAGAAAACAAAAGCTAATCGCAAGCAGTAAGATTGATATATCTATTTTGAGATTAATATATTTGCTTTTCAGAGCAAAGATATTTGTTTTTATTTGAAAAGATACTTGTTAATGATATGTAGCAAGTATATCAAGGAATATAGCAACATAGCTAACAGAAGAGTACTATATGTTTACATTTATGAAAAGAAAGCACAAATAATGAATTGTGTTGGTTTTTTTAAATTTTTAATAAAGAATGTAAGTTAAAATCATAGCAGTCATTGTTTGATACCAGACTTGAAAGATTAAATTAGGAACTGCAATTCCAATTGCCAAAAAATTCTGTAAATAATGGAGAGTAGGCAAAATTATATAACACTAGGTAAAACTGGAAAACTATTTTGAAAAATAATTTGACATTATTTTGTCAAACTGAGTAATTATATATCTTATAACCTTTATCATCTATTCTTATATATGCATTTTAGAGAAATGCTTGCATATGAACACCAAGCAATACACACTGCACATTCTTAGCAACACTTTATTAAAGCAAATAATGTTAATAACAAACCCAAACACCATAGGCAACAATTAAAAGTAAATTATGGAAAATCATTGGATAGATTTGTATATAATAATGCAAACAAATGACCTATAAGTAGAGACAATAAATATAACTAGTATTGTAGAGAAAAGGCACAGAATATAATCTACAGTGCAATACTTTTATATAAAGCTCTAAAACATGCATTAACAAACTATCTCTAGCACTCATATGCATATAATGAGAATAGTTTTTAAAAGAAAACTATCTAGAAAAGTCAAGAGATTGATGACACAGGCTATGGAATAATAAAAAGGTCTATGAATCACTGAAATGGCATTGACAGTACTCTAGAAAGAATCATACAAAATTAAGAAAATTGCATTAAGTTTAAGTTACAAGTATGTTAAACAGTTTTAATTTATATCCTTATTTTATATATATAAGATAAAATATAAGAGAATGTTCAGTTCTTTTATATTTTTATTTGTCTTCTCTTCCCTCTACATTATCTAGCCCAAAATAAATTTTCACATAATAAACAGTGCTAAGGTATTCTTAAAGGACTTCTTAGAACTCTTGGAACTTAACTGCAAAGCTCTATAGGTGATGATATTCCTGCCAGATGCAAAGTCCACACTGCCAAGCATTGTAGAAGATTAAAAACTGAACCTGAAGCTATGAACCCTGCCTTCTTTTCAATACCTGTTATTTCTGAATAACTAACTGCTCTGAGTTAGATAAATATTTTCTTGAGTTTTGAAATGATTCAGGTTTTATTTATGTATTTTGTTTTGAACCCAAGTACTTTATGTTGATTGTTTATTAGGCAAAAGGAGGTTTAAATCCTTAGCTGAAAATACTTGGAAATACTTGGAAAATACTTGGAATTGTTATTTCTCTTGGAATATAATATTCAGAGAAGTGGAGAGATTGCGAATATTTCATATTACATTGATGACTCAGGTATTCATGTCATATATACAACAGACATCAGTTAACCTTCATCCAAGACAGGTATTTAAAACATAACTACAGGCTTTTTGTTTGTTTGTTTGTTTGTTTGTTTTTTAAAAACAATGTCTAAAAGATTATATATAGTCCAAATTCTTTTTAAATTGTATCTCATTTATTTCTCACTTCTTTACCACATAAACTTTTTTTAGCAAAATATTTCTTTCATTTTAAGTGTTAACTCTGTACCACTTTCCTGTTAGCAAAAGTGCAAAAATTAGTTTTCATATCCCATAATTCACTCTTCTTTTTAGCTAGGAATGGTCAAAATAAAACATAACACAACACATATATAAGCACTAGCATCACAAATTAAAATAAAAATATATTAAATAATGCTGTTTACACTGAAAAATTATTCTACATGTGACTTTGCTCTATCAACTTTTAACCTAATACTTTTAGTGTTGACTATAAAATAAATCGTTCAAAAGAATATTCTCTAAATAGAACATATCTATTTTTGAAATATTTTTTCTGTAACCAAGACAACACTTTCAGTTAAATCTTTTATAAATCAACCCTTTAGAAGGATTTAATGAAAGGGCTGAAAAATGTTGCATACTTTTTATGATAATCCAGTCATTTTTTTTTTAGGGTTAGGTAAGATTCTTTAGCTATCTCTTTAAATTGTTGCCTTCTGTCTCATATTTCTGTGTCTAGGATTAAATTTTATGCATTTTACCTCTCACCATTTGTCTTGTTGAATCATAACTGGGCAATTCTAATCAAGTATGGATCCAATCATAGATTCCCAGGGATACTTCATTTTAATGACTTTTTGTGTGTGTGTGTGTGTGGATTCCAAGTGGTATGTATCTTATTAGGATTAATTCAACATTTTCCAACAAATATATCATTTATTGAACGTGGTGATAGTAGGAAGGATTTTACATTAAAGTTATAAACAAGACAAGTGCATTTGTCTAATTTCTAACCTGATGATTAAAAGTGACTGAATATCAACTACTTTCATGTGGCATGTAAGTTTTCTGACCTACTTATCTTGAAGAAAAATTGGCTAACTTACCCTAAATTTTGTTAATAACAAAGACATTCTTACAAGATTAACACTACTAATTCTAATGCTATTCTTATTTTGTTCTGATATATTGTCTCCCATCATTAAACATTTAAATTTGAGCATTCAGATTATCCTTTCAAGAGCTATCATAATACTATATCTAAGGTAGTAAATAATTTAGAGGTATCTCTTAGAAAATTAAATATTTTCTCCATTTCACTGCTTAAATTGCACATGTTTCTGAAAATTAGGCTATGTGATGTGCACCACAAAGTTGTGAAGGCAGGAAAGAATTCAAATGTTTACACACCTCTGGTAGTCTCCTAAGTACATTGCACACATATAATTTCTGCTGATATATCTTAAGATTTGATAGTACCAATAAACAACATCAATTTGATTTTAATGGATTAGAGTCTCATATCCATTACATAAATTTGCCCACATTATATAATACAGCTATTACTACAAATTCCTAAATAAAGTGTATGTATGAATTATAATTTCCAAAGAACTTGTTCTGCCTTGCAATTTTTTTCAGCAATATCTGTTTAATGAATTTACCCAAGGCTATATTTCATCCTCATTCAAAGTTATATATTCAGACTGCTAATATAATATGTATCCTAAGTATATTACTAGAGACAAAATGATTAAAACTTTAGGAAAATTTTATTCTAGTACTAGTAACTAGTATGCCTAATTTATTGCCCTTAGTATTTACAATATACTACTTACTTTCTTCATGTGAATGAAAGTCTTAGGGACTCTAAAGCAATATATTCAAACAAATCATTTAATAAAATAATACAAAAATTTTAATGTTTTAATGAAAAATGTTCTAAAACCTGATCTCAAAAATTAAGGATTTGGAATTTTAGGAAACAAAATCAATTAAAAATGCTCTTTTACACATAATTCTACAATTTGTAAGAAAAATTCCAAAAGGTTTTAATATCTTAATGATTATTTCAATGAAAAAATTAAATTAAACAAGAGTGTTAGTATGTAGGAAACTGAAAATTTTAATGTAGTTATCCCCATTCTGCACACTAAATTCTATTTAAATATGTTCATCAAATATGTGCATTCACTTTGCTTTCTTTTGATTAATATCATAATCTACTTCTTTTAATAATAAAAGCTATCCATTTCAATTCTCTGATTAAAGCAATATCTGTGATTTTCCCCCTGATCTTTAAGAAGATACAACAGTTAATTCAATTTCAGAGCAAAATTTATGCAAATATATTCTTTGCTTTCTCCTTTAACCCATCTAACTTGTGCTGTTCAATCTTCTAGATTTTATTGAATCATTTATTTAATGCATTTAGATTTACTTAAGGTTTCTCTTTTAATTTAATAACATCTTCATTTTCTTTATTTTTCTGAGCTACAATCTACAAATGGATGATCTATCAGAAGAAAGAACACCAGAATTACTTAAGTTAGTTACCTCTGGATTCTTTACTATATGATCAACATTGTAGCAATCAGCAAAATACATTTATTGAAAGTCTCTTAAAGAGATTAAAAATAGCCTTATTTCTATCTTTTTCTTTCTTTCTTTCTTGTTTTTTTTTAAGTAACACCATTTGTATTTTGCTAGAGGGAGTGGTTTAGACATTCTCCCAGCTATTTTATCAAAGTTAGAGACAATGAATGACCCAACCTAGAATATTATTCCTATGTAGAAAAGCATGAGAGTGTAATGTGTAGAGACGCTGTTTTAAGATAAGGGGTAGCATAAGAAACTAAACATAAAAAAATGTAGGATCTGCAGAACCTAGACTAAGTCAATTCATTTCAGCTTCTGCAATAATGACTCTGAGACACTAATCTCATAGTTAATAGAAAATCCAACTAATTAATGTGGAATAATTAAAATTCTGCATAACCATAAAACCATCATTAGGTTTGTTGTTTTCATTTCATACACATTCTTATTGTTTATTATTTTTCTTTAAAGTGAATTTAAAGAAATCTTTCTAAATGGAACATTCATGTTACAAGAAGTTAAAGAATTTTTTTTTCTTTTCTTTTTTCTTTTTTTTTTTTTTTTTGTAAAAAGCAGGCATTCAAATATAAACGTGGACACAAAATCTTCCCTACATATCTAATATCTAAATATGAGGTTAACTAAAGATTCTGGGTAAAAGGCTCAATCTTTGTTAAAAAGGAGAGATATTGTTAAGAAATTGAGGTATTAAGCAAAAATGTTCTCTTTGATGTAATAAGAAAGTCAGAAAGAGAAATCAAAGAAGTCTCTTTCTCTCAGTGTTATGCATGTGAAGATCAGAGAACACAATTTGCTGCTGCTTGTTGCATGGAAATTGTGATTCTCCAAGGGACTGCATGATACTGCTCAGTATGGAATTCCTTACTGTTCACCAGGGATGAAAATATCAGTTCCTTATCTGGCTTTCTCTGATTCCAAGGAAGTGGAGAACTGGGGAGCATGGTGATAGCCCAGCAGAAGTAATGCCTAAATTACACTTCCACTAAGATTGTGGAATGGGGCTGTAGATTTTTCTGTGGCAATTGCTCAGAGTTGAACATTTATCTGTGGAAGTCATTTCCCAGATCATTGCCTAGAGTGAGAACGTTTTTTGTTTTGTTTTTTGTTTTGAACGTGTTTTGTTTTCGAGTCAACTGGTGTTTACAGGTTGCCAACTTTGAACTCCAACAAGTTGACATACATGATTAAAAATAAACACAAGGAACTAAATACCACCACACATTTGTTTGGGTCATGATATTCCTCTTTCTTCACCCTACCTATATTCTTATATTTACTTTTATTTCCTGTTACAATTTTTTTCACTTTCACTTTTCATACAACATCAGTCATATTTGTAGAGTTACTGTCCTCCATAGGTATGGCCCTCTCATCAATGTTGCATGCTGATAACCACCACCGTGCTTCCCTTTTTCCTCTTGTTCCCTGCAGTCACCCCAACTCCTCTCTAACTGAAAATGGTCAGTTGATGCTTTGTCCACTGATCTGCAGAACCTAGAATAAATCACTTCGCTTCAGTTTTTACACTAATGAAACTGAAACACTAATCTCATAGCTAATACAAAACCCAATTAGTTAACGCAAAATAATTAAAATTCTGCATTACAATAATGCCATCATAAGGTTTGTTGTTTGCTTGTTTTGAGCAATGTTCTTTTCTTTTTTTAAATTATGTTTGATTGCATACACAGACACATATGTAACACATCATTATCTGTCCTAAGTTTCTCCCATTACCTTATCACTCTTGAACCATCTTAATTTCTTGTGCTTATCCCTCCCCCAAACTTACCCTACTACCCATCTCTTGCTCTGTGCTTCAGTTCAGTTGGTAGTTTTAAATGTTTTTGCCTGTCTGTTTGTTTTTCCCTGTTATTGATATAAGTGGGCAAAAGACCTGGACACCATAAAGTACATAGAAGAGAATGTGGGCAAAACACTCCAAGAGCTATAGCTCAGAAACCCATTTCAAGGCACATCTACAGATGCTGAAAAAAATGAAGGAAAACATAAACAGCTGGGACTATATCAATTAAAAAGCTTTCTTATGGCCAAAGAGACAATAACCAAAGCAAAAAGTAACCCAAACAAATGTTTGTGGGGGGGGGGGGGGCATTTCCCTCCATACATGTTCTGAGCAATGTCCTTTACTTTGGTGAAGACTTGTGCCCCTGGAACACAGCAGACCAGGCTGCTCAGATCCCCAGGAGCATCTTTGAGGCAGGTAGCCAGTCCTCGCATGTCAGGAACCTCTTGTAGGGCAGGAGTGTGTGGTGTGGTTCCTTTACTGTGGTGCTTCCTATGGTAGAGGAGACTGTCTCCTTTTCTCCAGACCCATTTTAAAAAGTATACTGTCCAGGGCTCTGAGTTAGACTAAAATCAAGGGCTTCTTACGTGGAAGAAAGAAAACCTTATATTTTCTAGGTACCAGGACATAGAGATGCAAAACACTTTTATGTTTAAATCAATAGCTATTATTACTTTCAACTGAAAATTTTGACTTGGAAGACCAAACTACCTCTTTGAATTGTACTGTTATCATGCACTGTTATAGTGACCCAAGATTTATAGTAGTTAATTTTTTTTTGTGAATACCAACATTGTTCTTTTGGATCAAAAATTATTCTTATACTTTTAATTTTCTGTGACAAAGTTTTAAACGTGGGGAATTATGTGACTTTTATTACATAGTGTGTAATTTTTTAATCCAATTTGACACCCATTGAATCTTTAATATTGGTCAAATTACTTTATTTCATCTAACTTCTAAAATAGAAGTTTCAATGTAATATTAAGCTCACAGGTTGGGAGAAAAAATATGAAGATGACTATCAATTCATTAGTTTATTACATATTAAATATATGCTAATATTGTTAATATTACATAATTCACTTTTTTTTTTGCCTTCAAGCCTTTAATTGCAATTGTTTTTATAATTGGCAATTTAGCATGAGAATGGAGACATGTTTTAGGAAAATCCTCATCCTTTATGGATAGAATAAATGTGTATGTGAATTAAAAACCCAATCTTTTTTCCCCTTAATTTATTTATTTATATCTTGTGGGTACAATTTTTTTTCTTTTTTTTTCACATCATTATATACCATGGGGTTCTCCCACCATCTTTGACCTTATCACCCATGAACCATCATCTTAATCATTTGTGTCCCTACATCCCCAATTCCCCTCCCCCCTCTCATGTTTCAATTCTGCTGAAAGTTAGTTTTAATTTTTTTCTTCTCTGTTTGTTTTTCCTTTTTCACTCATATAAGTGAGACCATCTAATATTTCTCTTTTTCTTTCTGACTTGTTTCTGCCAGCATGATTCCTCCTAGCTCTATCCATGTTGCTGCAAATGACATGCTTGTTTTTTTTGATTGAAGAATAATATTCCATCGTGTACATATATCACAGCTTTCTGTGCCATTTGTCTGTTTGGGGCATTTGGGTTGTTTTCATATCCAAGCTATTGTAAATAACACTGCATTAAACATCAGAGTACAGGTGTCTTTATGAATTAGAGGTTTTGTCATCTTTGTAAAAGATGGTTAAAGGAGGTTGTTTTTAATGACATAATTTATAACATGAACAAGAAAACTTGGATAAGAAGTATGTGTCAGATTGAAAGAATCCATGATAATGGCAAGGCAGCATCAATTTTACCCCACAAATGAAGAAGAAGAAGAAGAAGAAGAAGAAGAAGAAGAAGAAGAAGAAGAAGAAGAAGAAGAAGAAGAAG